>SWKW01000012.1:173888-357903 GCA_011058865.1 Didymella keratinophila | reverse complement strand
TAGATAAGATATACTTTTATATAGTGTAAAATACACCCCTAACGCAGTGTAAACAACAGACTTTCTTCTGTGTTATTTACACAATAAAAGTGCAGTGTTTTTTACCCGCTCTAGTACCCCAGTGATACGAGAGCCTCATCCTACAACTTGGTACCCCAGTTATCCGAATCGATACAATATCTGGTGTTCTCAATTCATGCAATTGTCACTGGTACTTCTCCCGCAACATCCTGTTGAGGTTTGCTTGCTATTTCGGTGTGGACAGGCTAAAATTCGTCAACTTCAGCAATGACACGCAACGTGACCCTCACTCCGCCTATGCCGTTGTGCGATCCCTCCACAACTCGATGTAACCTGCGAGTAAATTTTCAGAAAGCGGAACCATAACGGTACCTTCCCGTTTCGCTAAGCAGCGGTTCTTCTGCGGATCCATGTTATAGCAGATCATTGCCCCAGTCTGCAAGCATCGAACAACAACACGACTTACCAAGCCTTGAGAATCTTCAATTGGAAGGAGGCCTGTCTGGTCGATGACCGAGCATCGTATCGTCAATGTAGACAAGATACAAAGGTCACCACACCGTCTGGTACCTGTGCCCAGGATGTGATACACAGTATAAGTACGGTAGGTCACCACCTATCTGAAGGATCGCCAGCACCTAAAGCTCCTCAGTTCAGCCAAGTCACGGTCCACCTCTAGCGATCCAGTCCAATCGTTCACCATGAGCCCTAAGTCTTTCGTTATTGGCCTTGCCGCCCTCTCTGTCGTCACTGCCGCACCTGTCGCGCAATGGGATGAGACCAATGTACCTGCAATCGTCGGCGGTGTCCCTGCAGTTGCTGGCGACTTTCCTTTCATTGTCAGTCTACAGAAGAACGGTGCGCACTTTTGCGGTGGCTCCCTCTTGGATTCGAGTACTGTTTTGACAGCCGCTCATTGCGCGGATGGCCAAACCACCTCTGGTCTCACGATCCGCGCTGGCTCGTTGGTGGGTTTCTTGTGGGACGCCCTTTTCGACTGCAATACTAACGTTGTGACAGAACCGCAACTCTGGCGGAGTCACTTCTCCTGTCGCATCGCTGAACATTCACCCTCAGTATGACGCCAACATCATCAACAAGGACGTCGCAATTCTCAAACTCCGGACTCCTATTCCTGAGAGCTCGACCGTCAAGTATGCCACACTGGCCGCTGCTGGCTCTGATCCGGCCGCCAATACAATTGCTAGGACTGCCGGCTGGTATGTCTGCTAACCTTAATCTCTGTATGAAGCTAAAAATTTGCAGGGGCGCCACCCAGAACTCCGCACAATCCAACGTTCAACTCCGCAAGGTCGATGTTCCCATCGTCAGTCGCAGCGAGTGTATCGCCAACTACCTCAAAGACTCACCCGCTAAGACTGTCACCACCGATATGATCTGTGCCGGTCTTGATGCTGGCGGTAAAGACTCCTGTCAGGGTGATTCGGGCGGACCGATCGTTGATGCTAGCACCGGCACATTGATCGGTGCTGTCAGCTGGGGTACTGGCTGTGCGCTTGCTGGGTTCCCTAGTGTGTATGCTCGTGTTGGCTCGCTGAGGGAATTCATCGACCAGTTCTAGGCATGCGATTGCTTGAACTATTGCGCCAAATGTTTGGCTGTCGCACTCATTCAATCACGGCCGAGATGGATAGGATAGTATTCTTGTAGATGAATCCCTGGACAGCGTCCAAATCATCTAATTTATTTACTGTGAAAAGTAGTCATATCTCGTGCTGTAGCTATCTTTCCAGGCAGCCGAAGTCGCCGCTATCGGCGCGCATTCATCACGACGAAATGCAACTTCCAAGTAGCCATCGACATGCCCCAAAATATTGATACAAAAGTACATAACGGATAGACAGATAACTTCATCAACATGCTTCAGAAAGTTGTATGCCGTTCTGCATGCCTGATTCGTACATAATCGTCACCGGCTTCTCGGTCGCACTCGGCTTCTTAGCTCGATGACTATTACACAGCTGCCTTCACCCGAAACGTGTCCAGCACTCACACACCAACCTCGGAACCGCATCACACCATCGGATCACTCACACGACCAGATACATCAATATGGATCCTGAACAGCACTATGATCTTCAAATAATTGGGTGCGTACCTGACTTTCACTCCCGCAGCTCAACTGTCACAGCTGACACGTACTCAGCGGCAACCCAACAATTCACAAGGCCATTGTCTCAACCGGCAATACTGGATCGATTTTCATTCCGCCTTCCCCTTCCGCGCAGCAGTGTGCGCCAGCGGTAGTAACATCTGGTCAAACTCCACACACGCTCACCACGGCCTCATCACCGGAGTCTTTCTACAGTCTCTGTGGTCCCTCCAGAAAAGAGATCCATCAACTCAATACCTCATTATTCATTGAAGCCCAAGGCGTTGGCTCTAGTGTCCTGCATGACGGTTGGTACACCTAAAGTGAAGGTGAGTACATGTTCTTGAGACATAAAGGTCTGGATAGCGGCTTTTGGATCGCAGTGCCAGAACGGAGTGACGATGGGAAAAAAATTTGGAAGATGTGGTGGTTGCAACCTAGTTGCGCGACTGTCGAAGATTTTGAGAACTATGTGATGGTTGACATTGAGGTTGTGAAGATTGAGAAATCAGAGCGGGAGAAGGAGCTCCAAGGTTCTCTTTTGGAAGAGCAAAGCTGTATCAGAGCTCTGTCACATGATTCGAGGGAATCTCATCAGCCATGTTTGACTCTCGGATGTGGGGACAGAAACATCGGTGATGTCCTTTCGAGTATTGGGACGCAGGTCGATTTGCCCACACCCTCGTTGTAAATGCACCTCAAAGTGGTCAGATAAAAGTTCATCTTCTCTCAGTACAAGGAAAGACAACATGCGCAGGCTTGTGGCTGCTTTTGTTGGGCTCCACATCAGATGTTGCGTCCAGAGATTTTTGAAGCATACAGATGCTGCTGGGGTTTCAAGAAGACCCAGAATCGAGCGAGGTAAGGAATTGCCAACCCACTGACTGCTCAGGAAAACATCTGGCGGCACACACGCACAAACATTCTCGGTGACTCGAAGAAGAACGTATGCATTATGGATCTGTCGCTTTCATTGTGTATGCATAAACGAAGTTGGTGCATCGAGTCTCTTCGATTGATTATGGAGACAGAAAGGGTCAAGAGGACATGGCAGGTCTGATGGTAGCTCTTGGCAATTATAATGTTTCCCCAAGCAAATTCTCACAGAAGAGGGTTGACTCTGTGAAATGTTTGTCGGCCAGGAAGACCATCGACGGCTCTGCTGAACATTTCTGAATAGAGCAGCAGATGGCCATGCCCAAACCACAATGATTTTCTAAGACGCAAAGCGGAGGAAAAGCATACATACGCTTCTTTGGATATTTCGATAGTTCCTGGGCGGGTGACTGATACAAGGATCACTTGTGCGCGTGTAAGCTTTTATAGCAAGACTCTGTCAACGCCAAGACCAAACCCAGCTTACGCAGCTACGCGCACATGATACTTTGAGGGTCAGAATGAGGGGAACATTGACTTTTCATGAGCAGCTGGCTAGAAGTGCGCGGCGACAAGACCACCCGAAGAGCGAAGAGACAAACGGAACATCTGCATGAAAAGCTTTGGGGTACATTTTCTAGCATGCAGAGACTCGCACATGTCGCGTAGCACTCCCGCTTCGATTTGAGACGAAGATACAGACATCAGCCTCTTGGTTGAATGATTTGGGCAGACAGAGCGGAGAGCGCGCGGACATGAAATGTAACCTGATCCATTTTGGTAAAGGGAGAATAGGCTTTGAAGATGATAGAAGCTTCAAGTATGTCAAAGGTAGTTCATATAGTAAGTAATCCAGTGACAGCGCGTGATCTCACTCGCCGCCGTCGCAGGGATGTCGGAATCGACTATGTGGAGAATCCAGGCGCATGTTCAACCGGACTTCGCATTTGCGCTTCCGATCTATCAACACATATGGATACACCGAGTTTGAGTTGCGATTTAGGTAGCCGAAAAGACATAATGATGTCTACAATGTAGTTTTGGGAATGGAGAGCATGCGTAAATCGTACGCGGTTTTGGATGGGCTCTAGCAAAGATGGGTCGCAGAAGGCCTGACCGTGTAGACAAGCACCAACATGAGCTTCGCACCCAGTCACAGATGAGCAGGACATGTGGAGATTGGGATTTGATTTGGAAAGTACGAAAAGTCGCGCATCGGGTTGCTGGATCGACGTTTCGAAGGAAGGGAAGCAGAGGCATACTCTGCACCTTTGACTTTCTGAAAATTTGAAAATGAGGTATGTGTAGGAGCGAAACAGGAGACCTATGTGGTCTGTTTTCGATATCGCGTCTGTACCGCCGAGAGCACTACTGACCAATGGAACGGGGCACTATTGACTAATGTTGGGTTTAAATACGAAAACAGGGCACGAACATACGGTTCAGGATTGTGGAGATTAAAAGTCTTAGTATACATGTTCCCGCAGTTCATTCTACTGTCGTGGAGACCAGTCAAAGTGTGCAGTGTCTTGCTGAGTGCCGTGGTAGCGTGAACCTCGCTTCGATGACCCCGCCATCGAGGCATAGAAGTTTGGTGCTTGAGCTGACGACGTCACGTACGAGCCACTAATTGATATTGAAGGCGGCTGGTGGGATGCATACTGCTCGGTTTGGTAGGTTGTCGAAGGAGAAACGGAGTATTGCATGAAACTCTGCATGCCCATGGTTGGCTGAATGTAGTCCCCTCCGTTTGCATTGCTTAAGATTACTTGATTTGGATGTACTGGAGAGTGTGTTGGCATGGCGTTGGCTCCGGCATGCTGGGAATAACTTGCACCCAGAAAGCTGTCTGAGTTGCTGAGCGCCGACCATGCTGGCGACATGCAATCGTTGCCGGGGTACGAATGCTGAGTATAGTTGTGTGACGTTTGTGGGGTGTTGTATAACGGAGTGTATGCAAATGAGGGGTTGATCTCCAGCTGATGCGGTGTGCCTGGATCAGAAGATGAGCCCTCGATACTGTCGTCGTATGGCACCAGCTGCGTAGTATTCCTTCGCGAGAGAACAGAGTAGCGGTTCTTGACGCAGTTCTTCGATCGATGAGGCAGATTTTGCTCCTGGATATCTTTCCAGTGCCGTCCGAGGCGTTCGACGGCTGCGATCAAGGCAGCGTCCTCGTCTTCACGCCACTCGCTACGGTCAAGGCGAGGGTCTAGAGACTGTTGCCACCTCTTCGCGCACTGGTCAGCGCTGCGGGTGTTGACACATGTTGCGACCTTTGTCCATTGTGACCCAAAGCGATGCACGCCGCGGGTGAGTAGCTGGTCCTCCGACTTTGACCACTGACCCTTCCTTAACCCCTCAGCGACCGAGTTGTGCCATCTCTTGCGACAGTCTTTGTTGGTACGTCCTGGGAGGGTCAATGCAACTTGACACCAGTCCCTACCAATGCCCTGTAACTGTTGAGCGTCGACTTGCTCTCGCAGGACCTGGTCTTCTGCTGGAGTCCACCGGCGTGATTGTCGGTCGGCCATATTGATGGGGGCTGTTGAGACGTTGTGAGTCGCTAGGATAATAGCCGTGCCTGTGTAGATGAGGTAGTGACCGCAGACGCTTCTGATGAGCAACAGGAGATAAGCCTAGGCTGTGTCTGGAAGTTGAGGCAGGCAGGTTAGACAGTTGAAGATTCCGCGGGAGGTATGCGCCATGAAGTACTCAAGGTGGGATAGGAAGAACCATATGATGCATCAGATGTTCCAAATGATGGACGCTGCAAGTCGACCTTTTGAGGCGATTCAGCCCGCCGGTGAGGCATCACGTACATCGTGAAGAGCCGACCGCTAATGCAGAAATGTGCATCGTCTTTGTCTCAGGCGAAGATCGTGGAAATGTCTGCGTCAGGATTGGGTATTACAGTAGTGCGTTGCAACAAGCGTATGTGGTCTTGGCTTGGTGATCGTGAGGACCGACTCACGGCTCTAGATCTTGGCCCGATAGGGCTGCAAGTGACCGTCAATAGTATGGAAAAACCTGCGTAAAGTCCTGACCGGTACGGTACACTGCGAGGCTGGAGGCGGTATGTCCATGAAGCATGGTCAGCTTATTGTACCACAAGGACGATCGTCGAGACAGGTCTGATGAGACGTGGACGATATCCGTAGCGCTTCAACAATGGAATTGGTGGCGTTTGTTTGCTGGCTGGCAAGGCTGAGAATTGCGCGCACACAGAGAAGGTCGGTGTAGACGAAAGTCGTGCGACTCGAGCAGAGCCGCACTCGTAAGCAGTGACATAGTTGTGTCAAAACAGCGGACAGACGAGACGCCATCGTGCGTGAAAGACAAAGTAATTTGTTGCTCGTGGCTCGTGTGATGGTAGGTAATGACCAGAGGTCTGGGACAGTAAGAGCTTAGTTAGCACGCCAAGTGTGATC
This sequence comes from Didymella keratinophila, assembly GCA_011058865.1. Taxonomy (NCBI): domain Eukaryota; kingdom Fungi; phylum Ascomycota; class Dothideomycetes; order Pleosporales; family Didymellaceae; genus Didymella; species Didymella keratinophila. The sequence goes on along the minus strand of SWKW01000012.1, from coordinate 351,462 downwards.
GTATTTGACAGGAACCATTGACGAAGTCTTGGGCTGCAGGTACGAACGACAAAGCTATGTTGCGATTTAGAGTCTTATTGTGGGGTCCTAAATTGATCGATCGCTGCGGTGGTGACTGAGATGTCGACGGCGCGCCAGTATCTCGAGATGCACACCAATGCAACACTTGCACATGATGTAAAGCACCAAACAGGAGCTACCTATGCGACCATCGGGGCGGTGACGGCCGTGTCACCATGCTCGCCCACCACATTTGGGTCCGTCCATGCGTGCATTCCAGGACTCCGCTCGTCGGTGCATGTCAAGGGAGCGCGGAAGTGTACACAGCTTTCCTCCGAGTTCAAAAGGCGGGGAGCAGCGCGGCTAGGCTGGGTCTCACCGTGCACACAGCGCATACCGTTCCCTAGCTCAGACGCGCGAGTGTCCGAATGCCCGGTTGCTGCTTGAAGGGTTTCGCGCGCTTCATGAGGCTTGAAGGATCAATTTCAGGATTTGCCCATAAGCCTCTGCGCCTTTTCGAGAAGAACCTGGCTTTCCCGTCCAAGCTTCCTTTGCCCGTTGGGTCCTCCTCTGGCCTTCGCCATTGCTTTCCTGAAGCGCTCACGCTCAGCGATCTTCTTTGTGCGCTCTTTGTCCGCCTCTTCTCTCGCCTTCTGTCGTGCTTCTGCGTGCTCCTTCTTCTTGCGCGCAATCTCAGCCTCTTTCTGAAACGGATCCGCCCGTTGCCGTCTCTGTCGTCGGTCGAATGATGATACGGGGACTTCCTTCTCGGGCTCCTCGAGCATCTTCACGCGGTCTGGGTGGGGCTCGAGCGTTGGTTCTGGTGCTGGTTCGGCAAGTTCGGCAAATTCGTTGTCGTCGTCGTTGTTCTGAGCTTCGCGCTCATACACTGATTTGCGCGGCGCATCTTCCGTAGCTTCCTCTCGTGCCTTGAGCTTGGCATACTGCTTCTTGAGCTTTGCTTTGTAGATGACGTTTTCTTTAATCTTCTGTACTGTGGCATTGTCAGTGAATGATCGAAACCCAAACTTGAGACATACCTTTGCGCTTATGCGTGCCGTCAGGCAGGTTGGCAGGACCAATTTGGAACCCCTTCTTCTGCTTCTTTGCAGGTTTGGCTGACTCGCCATCATGTGCTCGTTTCTCTGCCATGTTCACAGGTGTTCGTGCTTCAGCGTTTTCTTGCACGCGTCAATGCACTGGCGAGGAAAGCGCGAGCGGAACTTTTCCAGGCTTGGCGCTGTAATCGATAAAAAAGGAGCCGAGGGCAGCCACTCAGCTGCCCGCAACGCCGCAGCGGAGACGAAGCGCCCGCTTTGTGCGCCTTGACAGCTGAGCGCTCTGTCGCGGGAGCTCCCTGGTCATTGCAAGAGACGCTGAGGCCGTTTCTCGTCGTGTGACCTTCCCGCAGCAGCCAGACCCACGGCAAAATGCGGTCTGGCCGCTGCTCCGCACCTCTATCAGCGCGCGATAAGGAGTCATCAAAGCAGCCGACCTCGCCTTTGTGTCTAGCATCACAGCGCGTCATCTCTCTAGACCCTGCCGCCATCACCTCCGCACCTTGCGCCTGAAAGCTCCACCGCGTTTCGTCTTGAAGTTTGAGCGGCGCGTGCACGGTGAGGCGGCCACTGGAGCCAACGCATCCTTTGACTTGAATTGAGTTTTCTTTCTTGTGTCATTCGCCGGGCCAGCAGGTGCTCCAACCGCTTGATCCTGCCCTGCCATCTCAGTGCTCCACGCTCTCGTCACGCTTGTCACACCTTCATTACCTCACCACCACTTTGGATTTCTTGTCAAATATTGTACCTATGTTGTTCTCAGCCATAAGTCGTTTCAAATATGCCGATATTTCATGATCCACAAGACAGTCCGCCCTGGCGGACTACATCACGTCAGATGTCGTCAGACGACTCTCTCAAAGAAGGGACGACGAACTTCAGCAGGGATGCCTCATCGCTAGGGAGCTTGTCTCTGGAGAGTGTATTGGATTCCGGCACAGCACAAGAGTCGATCAGTCATGAAGCTCGACCGACATCGCGAGACCGCAACGGGCTCATCGAGAGGATCAAACGAGTGAAGAGCCCTTTGTGGCAGTTTCGCCAGGATGTGAGTGACTGATGTCTCAAGCCTTTTGAACCTGCAGTGTCCCAAAGTCGCATTTGTAGGTGCAAAATTGACGCATGTGACTCCAGAACAGCAACCGTACCGACCGCAGCTCTCCATCGTCTCGACCGCCTTCTCGAGATCGGCCGCAAACGCCTACGACTCCTTCGAAAGAAGCCCAAGACCCCCGCACAGCGACCCCTGATCCGCTACTCGAGCAAGCATCGGCAGGTCTAGAAATCGCACGACCTCGCTCAGCGCTACACTCTGGAGACTTTCGGGAGCGTGAAGGTGGCGCAGAGGCGAACAGTGCATCTTCTTCGGCCTTCCTGGCAACCTCGCCTGTTGTTCCATGGAAGCGATCCTTCCCTGCAACAACGGTCCCAACATCTCGGAACGCTGCGTCGTACGCCTTCAACAATGCGCTCAATTACGACTCTCCTCCAGTGTCGCGCGCTCGAGCGACCTCGCAGTCGCCCTCGACTTCGTTCACGTTTTTGCCACCAACTAGTCCTCTAGTTCAGCAGACCAATAACACGGATTTTGACCACAACTCACGACCGAGCTCCCGGCGGAATTCGAGAAGCCCAGATCGCAGCAGTCGGCGGCACACGTTCTCGCCAGACTCCTTCCAGCAGTATCAGACAACACAAATGGCAAGATCTGCATCTGGTACTCCTGCAGCCCGGCATCTGCGACGTGGAGGGACTGTACCTTACCAGGCACACCAGCCTAGGAGATCAGTGACGTCTTTTAGTCAATTCGAGCCACACTCCAGTCCCCAAACGCCGTTCGCCGCTCGAAGACCTTCCATCTCGGATGCGTCGCCATTACAGCATGCACCCATGGTTGGCTCGTACGAAGAATCGATCCTCCGTGGTCGAATGTCGACTACACCTTCGCGACCTTTGGACTTTGTTGCTAAAATCGGTGTACTCGGCAAGGGGCAATGCAAGTCTAGCCTCAAATGTCCACCTCATGTTACCGTCCCTTTCCCTGCAGTATTCTACAGCTACAATACAGGGAACGGCAGAATATCCGACAACGAACCGAGTCCATACGTCGGCCTGATCGACCTGGAGCACTCGCTGGCTCCGCCTGTAGAGAAACATGATGACAGCAAGCGCAGACCGCGAGCAGCTACACAGACCACGGACTCAGAGAACCTTGACTATCGATTACAATTCGACGATGAGCGTGCTAAAGAGCACGGAGCCGTGGACCTGCGACGCAAGGAAAAGAAGAAAAGACGGTCAACCTCTCCCAAAGCTCCGCCAGGTGGCTGCTACCGTATCCCGGCAGAAGGCCAGCTACAGATTGTACTCAAGAATCCCAACCGGACTGCGGTCAAGTTATTCCTCGTACCGTATGATTTGTCAGGTATGGAGCCCGGTCAGAAGACGTTCATCCGCCAGCGTAGCTATTCTGCCGGACCTATCATCGACATGCCCATATCCTCACGGAAAAACCTAGGGACAGATCGCCCTGAAGCAGCATTGAGCAATTCAGACGACCCAAGAGACCGCCCTATATTGCGATACCTGGTACATCTACACATTTGCTGTACTGGCAAAGGTCGCTACTACTTGTACAAGAGCATTCGAGTGGTCTTCGCGAATCGGGTACCTGATGGCAAGGAGAAACTGCGCAACGAGATTCAGCAACCTGAGCCTAAGTACAGTACCTACAAGGCATCTCGCGAATCAACGATTGCGCCGTCACCGAACGTCTTGTCTACTACCGAAAAGGTTCGAAGACGCCAGAGTGCAGGATGGCCACTTTCTCGCTCACAACAGATGTACAACCAGATGGATGGTCTGGCGCAAAACTCACAGCTACCTCCGCCTGCTGTACGCTTCACTGGCGGCTCGCTGAATTCCTCCACTCCAGGCGACTATGGCTCGAGCATCCCGCTTATGCAACCTATTCCCTTCAGCCTTACGCGCCTGGCCTCGATCGAATCGCGCCCAGTTTCGCGCGAGCAAATGGACATCGATACGAAGAGCCCCTTCAGATCACCAATTGCATCGCCTCCGCCAGGGTTCCGACCAATTATAATCGACGAAGAGGCAACTTTCGAAAAGCTTAACAGAGGTGACGTCGGTTATGGAGGCAATGCCTTCTCGCCTTTGGGCAGTCCAGCTTCGCCGCCAGCCGCTGGTCTGCTGGCACAGCGCCTGCGCAGTCTCGAAGTGCAACCTGACGATGATACGAGCTGAAGTCGGATGCACTCCCGCCTCTCTGTTTACATGTTCAACCTTTTATACTCACATACCTTTGACATCTCCATCTTTTCTATCTAGTATGAAATACCCCTGGCTATCGCCACTGCATGTTCTTATCATTTCTTATCTGCGATCGGCGTTCACAAGACCGGACGGCCTGTCATGGGCACAACAGGCGTGTTGTTATTGTCGACTCATTGTATATAGGTTTGGATACTTCTCGTCAATATGACCTGTTGTTGCAGCCTCGTGCTACCAGATGACCTTCCTAGCAGTCATTCGCGGAAGTGGCAGGAGCCATGTGGCGCCCCCCTTGCGTCACGATCATCGCAAACATGATGAACAACTTTCTATGAGTGTAATGCGAACCTTAGAAATATCATCAGCGGTGAGCAAGCATTCATTTCAGGGTCAAATCGCGGCGCAACTCGCGCAAACCGCTCGAGCTAGACCGCGAAGCTTTCATCCGCCAACACGGGAACTACTCGCTAGTCCCCACGCTACGCCCCTAGCCCCTTCCTCCCATCTCAGCTTCAAGATCCTCGAATCGCGCAATCTTGATCGCCGCTCAAACCTCACTCTCTGAACCTCGCGCTGCGCGCCTTACGGCCCTGGTGTCGACGTTGCACAAGCCCACCATGGCCAACGAGCGCACCCCTCTACTCGGCGGGAACCCTCTGCCGTTCCTCAACTCTGACTTCATTGGCAACGGCAGCAGTCACAAGCGCGACATCCACCAGGAGTTCTGCCTGCTTGTTGGTGTCCCGCCCTCGAATGGAGCCAAGAACGCACCTCACCCCGCTGGCTTCAAGAGGACACTGTATGGCCGCGCGATCCACAAGCGCAATTCGCAGAATGCAACCTATCTTTTTACAGCTGCGCTGTCGAACACGCTGCTCCTCACGCAGGTCGTGCTCGGCGCCGCTCTGACAGCGCTTGGTGCGAGCGAGTCTTCGCATATTCTCATCACTGTCTTTGGCGCGCTTAATACTGTCATCGCCGGTTTGGTGGCGTATCTGAAGAGCAGGGGTCAGCCTATGCGGGCAAGGATGTTCAGAGACGACCTTGATCGCGTTGTGGATGAGATGGAGAACAGCGAGGTTATGTGGTTGGGAATTCAGCAGGGCATGCATGGGTACGATGAGGTTGCTATCGATGATAGCGTGAGTGTGAGGAGTGAGGTCGCGAGACTGACCAGGCTGCTGGACAAAGCGGTCAGGAGTAATACCATGAACGACCGTAAGTCGCTATCTTTTCCCTCCTACCTAGCATTGGACTTGATCTCCACATATCGAGCAAACGGAGGCTACTGGTGGCATTATGCAAGCTGACACCTCACAGCGGATATGTACATGAACGCCGTCGGCGAAGGCGCCAACGCGGCTTTGCGCGCGCGTCCACAGCAACCTCAGATCATCTCTGCTCCAGAGTCCTCACCAAGCGCCAACGGCAACGCTTCTGCGCCCGCAAACAGCGCTGTGCCTCCTCCAGCCTCAGACCCGGATGCCAGTCCCGCTACAGCACCGCCAAAGAAGCAGAAGAGCCAACCCTCAAGTCCTCCACCAGAGCCTGCAGACGAACCCGCGAAATCGACTGGACCTGTGAAGCTTGCTGAGCCTGCTCAGTCTGATCCTACGCCAGCGCCAGCGCCAGCGCCAACGCCTGCACCAACGCCTGCACCTGCACTTTCACCTGTTGTTGCTATTGAGGAACCGCCGAAAGGGATTGCTGCCCAGCCGGTAGGAGAGGATCTAGAAGCCATTGTCGCGGATGGGGGCGAGGGAAGCTCGAGTGATGATGGACTGGTCAAAAAGGGAGAGCAGAATCTTGATTGTATATAAGATACAGGGAGAAAGTGTGTAATTGCTTGGCATTTGCGGCGTTCAAGCGACGAGTCTATCGTGAATATTTTAATGCGCAATGAGAGTCCTGTTACTCTCAGCCACCTGGTGAATTTAGGTGCTGGAGGGATTGAAGGTCACGGTGGTAGGGATTTGCGGCACATGACGATTTAGCGCACTTTATACCTTTACCTCAGAAGACGTCGCTTTCCTATTGACATCTTCTACAGACATCTATCTCCTCGCTCTCAAGGACGGGGTTGCTGATGGGTACAGTCTTCCTTGCGCTCGGCGCAGGGTTGCACAAACAAAGCACCTGGCATCCCGCCTCACTACGAAGGGAGGGGACACCAAATTTAGCAGCTTTGGCAGATTTCACTTCCACTCACCATTGCAAAGACCGTTTGCGGCTGCGCCACCCAGTCGTGACTGACAGTACATTAGCAACCACGACAGCACTACCGCACTCGACAACGGAATTTTGATTACACTCACTCTCGACCTCAACCATCGATCGTCACCATGAAGCCCTCAATGACTATCACCGCTTTTCTGAGCACCCTCGCCACCGCACTGCCAACAGCAACCATCCTCGAGCCCGTCGAAGCACGCGCCCGCGTCGTCCTGGACACTCGCGACGCCCGTGCTGCCACTATCTACAAGTCCGCCGGCGCCGTCGGCGACTGCACCTTTGGTGCATGTACATTCATCCCTACAAACAACTACTGCACCAACATCTCCGTTGTCCCCGGAGGCTTCGATGGTAAGATCAAGAGCTTGAGCGTGGAGAAGGGCCACAAGTGTGATTTCTATCAGTAAATTTCCCCATTGCTCCGCGCATTCTTGAACTTTGTCTTGCATGTCACGGACATTTGCGAAGAAGACGTGTTGATTGGGGCGAGTTCGGAGGCATTGTGCTGATATCGAATAGGGAACAGGGCTGCGGCGTTGACGACCTTACTGGCGGCGGTGCGAAGCTCGAGGTCGGCTCACGCAAGTACAAGGACGTGCGTCGCAAGCTGGGTAGCTGGGAGGGGAAGATTGCGAGTGTGTACTGTCAGAAGCTTTGAGTGGGCGTCGGTGAGCTGGAGACAAGTCAATGACTGGGGGAAGCGCTCCCTGGGAACGCGAACGAATGTCAGTGCATTTCTAGCTCGTCAATTGTGCTGGAAACTGTACTTGGGTATAAATTTCTGTGGCTATAGTTGACAAAACCTCACTAGTTTGTCTTTGACGATCATGCACAAGACGAACTACGAGTCAACTTGCCTTTCTTTGTGCACTGCTCGAACTTTCTCACAACATCTTATGCTTTCGTAGCTCGTTCTCGAAGTCTGGGTAGAAGGCGACGTGGGGTTAAGTGTGAGTGGAAGATTTGGTTGGGTGAAGGCAAGAGAGATAAGAGCAACGCCCACAAGAATTAGAAGCAGGAACAACAACCTTGAAGGAACGAGCTATGTAAGAGTGACAGGGCAATGGGAGTCCGGAGGAACACATTGTCGAGCCTCAACCACCACGTCATGGTCTTTGTTCCACGGTTTACTTGTCAACATACACGGCTTCGTTCTTACCAAATGTCTCGGTTTCAACAATGCTAGCCAGCTACAGCGTACCAATGTCGCGTGCACTATGCTGCCTCGATCTCTGGTCGGCGCCGGCCAATGTCTGGATGCCGCACTCCATCTCCACCGCATTCCTTGGCGCGTGAGATCTTCGAGATCTTCGTGCGCACGGCTGGGAGCTGCCAGCCTTTCATCTCCTACTCTCAGACCCGCTTGATGAAAGTGGTGTATCTCCATCATGCCTGGGAACTCACTCCACATTGTCAGTAGACAGACCTCGTTCAGGACAAAAGTCAACCCCTCCAACAGGTTACATCACGGTTGTGATATCTTTGCACCTCGCAACAAGTACATTTTGGGTCGATCTCCTCGATCTGGGCATGGCTGGCTTCAGCATTCGGATTAGGCGATGTACAGAGCTGAGCTGCATGTCTCAACTGCAGTTAGCGCAATCTAGGCTCACATCTGCAGGTTGATCCTCGTGTTGATTAACGAAGACTGCGGGTCAACCGGGCGTAAATTGGTAGTAGCTTTCAGCTGAACTTGATAAGTAGCCATGCCATTTGAACATTCACATTACGTCCGACTTACCTTACTACCTTGCAGTCATCGTTTGACGCCACAGGCTATCGCAAATCGTACGTGCCCACCCTGCGCCTCACCATAATTCTCGTCCTCATTTAGCGGGCTTCTACTAGAGGGAGATAGCGCTCGACGGATCAATAATTGCAGCCATTGTGACGGGCATCCTTGCCTTGCTTGGCGCACTTACGACTGCTTGGATGTCCGGATGGAACGAACAACGGACCCAAGCTCGTGTGAACGAAAAGGCGTTGGCTCGATACTCAGTGCCCCTCGTCATCGCAGCATGAGATCTGGGCAATTGGTTCTTTGACATCTTGGGTGAAGACAACTGCACGTCGAGGCGATGCACAGCCTACGGTGATGGCTGGGATAGCCAATTCACATCTTACTTGCTGGGTTCGTACTTCGGTGGCGTTCACATCATCCGCGAAATGACACACTTCTTCGCGCATATCAAGGGCGACGAGGCCGATAAGCTGAAAACGATACTTTGGAAGATATAAGACGAGTTCATAACCATGGACTACGACGGCGGGAGAGTCTGGAGATGCGCTGGTTCGAAGGCGACATACTGGCTGCTCAAGAGCACCTCACCGAAGTTGCCGAGCATGGTAGTACCGAGACACCTGAGAATTACGAGTAACCGGCTAGACGGAATTCCAGAAGAAGTACGAGCCAGCCTCCGACTCTAAGCACGCAGACTCGCCGGAGTTACTTAAGCTCTTCGGATCGTATGAGAATGACATTCAGCGAATTGTTTCTCGTCAATTCCGAAGCTTGTATACAAACCAATGGTCCACACAAACCAATCCACAGGCTTACAAAACTATAAAAGAGTATATCGACAACGAAGAAGGAGAGCAGAAACTGAATCTGGAAAGAGAAAAGCTGCACGAGTCACTGAGTAACGATGATATCAAAAGATTAGAGAAGAAGAGCTTGAGACAGAGCTTTAAGTACCAGAAGCAACGCGAGAAACTACGGCAGGAGGTAGAGTCCATCACGGAGGAGCAACGACAGTACCCACAGTTCAGCGTCATAGTACCTGACCATCGAGTACGGTGCCTTCAGCACCTGCTGATGGACCTCGTAGAGGTGCTTGATACCTTCACTACTATGAAACTCAATCGCGCAGTACGCAGGTGCACGATGTTCGCGGAGTCCCGAGTTCCTCTGGGGAGTAGCAACCGACAAGGTCTTATAACCGAACGCATTATTCCTTTGGATTGCAGTTCTTACAACTGCAATCCAAAACAACAGGATTTCGCAGACGGACAACTTTCGGCAAAGAAGTCCACAAATCGTTTAGCGGGGCGCGAACCATCGAAGCCATCACGAGATGTTCAAGTTGAGCCAAAGCTACCGCCAGCAAGGAAGCGTCTGGTTGACGCAGAGAAAGGAGTAGGTCAACTATAAGAGATCGATTACTGCGAGTGTGTCAACAGCCTGTAACTGGAAAGATTCGACGTTGTGTTCCTTGCACCGCTATTTACTCAAAATAGCACGTTTTACTTGATCTGGAACAGGAACGTGCTGAGTCCCACACCCGACCCTGGGAGTCCCTCCCAGCTCTCTTCATTGCCGAGTTCTGCATACCAGGGCACAGATTGGGTTTTTTGTCGCAGATGCGGTAACCAGCAACCGGAAGATCGTATTACCACTACTATCGATAGAGCAGTCCTGCAGCGTGCCGAATCCTTTCGAAATTTTGCTGATCTTACATTCTCCAACCGTGAACAGAGGATCTACCGGTCATTGCGACCATACTGACCAACAAAGACCTTTCGGTGTTTGGGTATGTTGCCCACGAGGGCCAGTATCATAATGACGGGTTCTCAGCGTCCTGTGTCCCTCGATGGTACCAATCATATGGCGGGTTGGCTTCTTTATTGTTATATGAAGATACACAGACGAGCGCGTGTCGAAATTTGCCCTGATTGCATTCCCTCCATCAAACCCATTACCAGTAACGTCTCTGCACCTGCCGATATTGATCGCTCACGTTCTTTTTAGATGTCATGGAACACCTTCTCCAACTCCTTTGGCTCTATGTACTTCCCACTCTCCCGCTCGACCTCGTCAGCGACAAACACCCAAAAATTCCTCTCCACTTTCGTCACCGCATGCATCAAGATCTCGACCATCCCCTCATTCATCTTGACGACCGCTTCCTCAGAATCCCCCTTGCGTCTATCCTCATCCTTGCCCTTGCTCTTCCCCTTCGCCTTCCCCTTGCCTCTATCTTTCACTTTGACCTCCCTTTCAGCACACTCACCCTCAGCACCCTCGATAGTAGCAAGCTTGCGAATATTCGCTCTCAACTCCGTCGCGTTCTGGAAATCCTTGACGCGCTTCTTGCCAGCCTTGGTAGTGCCCTCTCGTCCACTCCCCGCATTCTTCAAGTGCGCGTAGTCCCTCGGCTCAAACCCAACTTCCTTGGTGGGCGTTGCGGTCGCAGTGGCAAGGATGAACCGCGAGTACACGGCTGCTTCGGTCCAGGTTGGCGCTTGTTTGGCGGCGGTGCGGTGCGCGTTGAGTTGAGAGACGATGTCGCCCCAGGGTGTGTTCAAGTGGCGCAGCTGAGTGATGAGCGTGTCTTCGCTGTCTTCGGTGGTGAGCTGGCTGAAGGATGAGGTAGGTGCGGATTGGAGAATGGAGACGTTTTGAAGTGCGGAGGCTTTGAGCTCGCGGGCGCGCTTGAAAGCGTCAATTTCGTTCGTCATTGTAATTGGGTGATGCCGGTTTAGTTTGATAGATGTGGATGATTGCTGCCGTGCTGTGTGGTTGAGGTGGTGAGATTGAGTGGCTGTCGCGCTATGAGTCGAGGTAGGAGCGATGGTGGCGGATGATGCTGGGCTTGCTCTTATAGATGTAGGAAGGAAAAGGCACACTTCAAGCTGCCAGCGCACCTGCTGCCTTCACTTGAGTCTTTCGCACTCCGGGGAACGCTCTCTTACCTAGATAGCCGAGGTTGCTTCTACCCGCAGAAGACCTACGGCATTGAAATAGAATAGGGGACAATGCGTGAGCAGAAGCAAACACTTCAACGACGACGACGACGACGACGACGACGACTGTAAGACGCTCCAGCGACACAATGAGGTTAACAATCTAAGGATGAGATTCAAGTACGGTTCATTCTTGAATCTTTGCCATCTACCAGACTCAACGCCAAACGCCAGGAGATCATGTGATGTCCACCTTGAACTCTGCTTCACCTGTTCAACGCCCACACCAGCCTGGCTTCTGTCTCAATGCGCTTCATCTCTACCTTCTCCGCCAGAGTCTCAAGGTGCCTTGCCGGCTTCGGGGCCTTCGTTCGCCTCGATGGTACAAGTGACCGCAGCAGTGATGTCGTCGACCGCGCTGTCGATGTAGACTTTATCGACATAGCATCGTTTTCTGATCGAGCGTCCATGCTTGGCCGGTACGTACTTGTCATTGTCGATGTAGAAATGCGATGTGAGGTTGGTGTTGCTGCGTGCGTCGCCGAAAATCGGAGGATTAGGCTTGCTCTTGCGTTATTGATGGATACAGTCTGTCTGCTTTGTTGTGCAGTCGAGCGCAATAATGAGGCTGTATGACTTGACTTGATTGTTTGATGTCTAGATGCATGCCTGAGGTTCCTCATCCTGACCTTATACCCTCGCTCGACTCACCTCGCACCAACGCACCGCTCTGGGCCTTGCGCCATCTTCAGTCAACACACGTGGCTCATGCGCGCCTGCCTCAGAAGCGCGTCCGGTAAAGGACTCCCGCTAGGGCCTTTCAAGGGATTGTCAGAAGCTACTTACTCAGCCCTACCCCATCAGCCTTTCCCAGCGCAATCCGGAACAACCACCTCTCGCTCAAGGCGCGCCATTCGTGACTCACGCCGCAATCGGTCCGCGTTACAAAGACAGATGTCACATGGAAGGGCGTTTGGCAAGCGATTCGCTTGTCGGTCCTGGATGGGGTAAGTGTGGGGAGCGCTGGTGGTGGATGAAGGCTGAGTTCCGCCCTTCCAAACCCCAGTCTCCAGCCACGCTAGCCGCCCTCGGCGACCATTTCCTTCACCAAGGCTGCATGAGGGCTCCTTGTTGACCGCGATATAGACTGCAATACGGAGCCCGAATAGCAGTTCCACACAACACTTGAATGTCTCGATGTGCAACTTGTCCCCGAGACGATGACATGGTCTATCAAACAGCTGCAAGAGTCGCGGTTGCCTTATTGGGAAGCCGAGCGCTCCGCAAGCTCACCGGACGCGCAATTATACTAAGTTTCGAGGTGGCCAATGACTATGAACTGCACTGGGATTCTATCTCCAACAAATAGCTCGTTGCACATGACGAAAACTCGTGTTCTGCTTGCGTTGAAGCATCCACGGCCGTAGAGCGATCAACGACTACTAGCACAGCTCTATGACTACTCGGTCAACAACACGGCGATGGCTTGTGAGCCAGCACCCTCGCAGTGATGAGACAATCGTAGACTTGTAACGCAGTGTATGTGTATCCATTCAATGTACCATCATGGGTTCAACGACCGAACAAACCCTTCAAACGCCGATCAATGCCTTCATAACTCATCAGAACCTACCAGTCAATACCCCTCGACCCCCTCTCACCACCAGCAAGGATCTTGTTCGCCTTGCCCACCTCACCCAAGCCACCCTCAAGGTGACTGACCTGCATGCCCTTCCTGCCCTTCAACTTCATCCTCTCAAGCTTTTGGTCAAGCTTCACAAACGGATCCTCCGTCTCGCTCTTCTTGATCACAAATTTGCTCGTGCCCAGCACACCATCCAGCTCCTCGACACTCGGCAGCTTAACATACAACCACCCATCGTCCCTCTCCTCAACAGGGAAGGTAGCGATGTTAACGCTCTCGTCGTTAGCGCAGCGTCCCGCCTGCTCGCCAGACAGCTCGAAATTGCGCTTGTGGTTTGGGCAGGAGACCCAGAGTTTATTGTTCTGGATATCGTCGCCGATAAGGCCGTCGCTGAGGACGAAAGCGCGCTTGTGCGGACACATCTGCTGTGTGCAGTAGTACTTGCCCCTTACCTTGAAAAGTGCAAGCTGTGTGTCACCGCGCTTGAGCGCCTTGGAGTCACCCGTAGGCGTATCCTTGAGCTCCTCGGCCTTCAGCATGGGCTGCCAACTCAGCTCACTCCACTGGGTGCCCTTGAAATCGGTGGTGACGCTGTCCTTGGGCCAGTAGCTGGGGCGCTCTTGTCCACGCTCTTGGGTGGGCTCGATGGTGTCGGTGATTTGGTCGGAGGTGTTGGCGAACTGGTTGAACCAGGCTTTCTTCTTGGGGTCTTTGAGGACTTCGGTCCATTCGCAGAAGAAACTGCCGACGAGGTCCTCCATCTGCTTCTCGAGGTCGGCGCAGATGCCCAGCTTGTCTTCTAGAATGACTTCTTGTAGGTACTTGATGCCGCCGGGCAGGTTCTCCATCCAGCGCGCCGTGCGCTGGAGCTTGTCGGCTGTGCGGATGTAGAAGGAGAGGTAGCGGTCGAGGATAGGCACAACATCGTCTGGCGGAACATCTTTGGCGAGGAGTTCTGAGTGGCGAGGCTTCGCGCCGCCGTTGCCGCCGACAAAGATGTTGAAACCCTTCTCAGTAGCGATGAGACCAAAATCCTTGTTCTGCGCTTCCGCGCATTCGCGCACACAGCCTGAAACTCCGCCCTTGATCTTGTGCGGGCCGCGGATCGACTTGTAACGCTCTTCGAGACGGACTGCCATACCGACACTGTCGCCGATACCGAAACGGCACCAAGTAGTACCCACACACGACTTGACCGTGCGCAGAGACTTGGCGTATGCGTGTCCGGACTCCATACCGCCATCGATCAGCTCCTGCCAGATGTCAGGCAGATCCTGTTTCCTGGCGCCGAACATGTCGATACGCTGACCACCAGTGATCTTCGTGTAGAGGTTGTACTTCCTCGCAACTGTGCCAATGACAATGAGCTTGTTGGGTGTGATCTCGCCGCCAGAAACGCGAGGGACGACGGAGAAAGTACCGTTGCGCTGGATGTTGGCCAAGAACCTGTCGTTGGTCTCTTGCAGACCTCGCCTCTCGACGTCGAGCAAGTGCTTGTTGAACAGGGACGCGATAATGGATCCAATGGCGGGCTTGCAGGCTTCGCAACCAGCAGACTCCGGCTCGCGGCCGCACTCCCTCATCACGGCATCGAAGTCCTTCAGGTTCTTGACGTAGATGATGTTGAACAAGTCCGCGCGCGAGTACTCGAAGTGTGGGCACAGGTGGTTCTTAACCTCGTTACCCATGGATGCCATCGTCTTGTTGAAGATGGTTTGCACGAGCGGCATGCACCCACCACAACCTGTGCCGGCTTTTGTGCAGGACTTGACGTCGCCGATCGACTTGCATGTTCCGTCCTTGGTGGCGTTGACAACATCATCCTTGGTCACGTTGTGACAGGAGCAGATCTGGGTGTCGCCGGACAGATCTGAACCGTCGTCCTCACCTCCCTTCGATGCGCCGATGATCAGCTCAGCTGGCGGCATCTCTAGGGGTTTCTGGTTCTTGACCATCGGCACCAGCTTGATGTAGTCCTTGGTGTCGCCGATCATCATGCCTCCGAGCAGGTACTTGCCATCCATGGTGAACAGGTACTTCTTGTACACCTGTTGGAACGGATCCTTGTAGGTCAATGCCTTGACAGGCGGCGCAGCGGGTCCACTTGTGAGGTTCTTGACTTTGTCCACCTCCTTCTTCTCCGGCTTCTGGCGTCCGGGCATGTCCTTCGGGCCATCGCGGTCCGCAAAAAAGTCACCGAAACTCGCGACTTCGACACCGAGCAACTTTAGCTTGGTGCTCAGATCCGGGCGCTTGAACTTGCGTGGTGCGTGCGCCTTGGCCTGTGTGAGGTTGAAAGCGAGGACGTCCGCCATCTCGACACCAGGCGCGATGAGACCGAACGTCTGGTTCTCCCAGCTCGCACACTCGCCGATAGCATAGATGTCTGGCGTTGATGTAGACAGGTCGTTGTTGACGATGATACCTCCACCGCGATCTGCGCACTTGATGGACGCCTTGCGCGCAAGCTCGTCACGTGCCTTGATACCGATCGCGAAGCAGATGCATGAGCACTCCATCTCCTCGCCATCCTCGAAGACAACGCCGCGCACTGAGTTCTTATCGTCGGTCAAGATCTTGCCGACTCTCTTGCTCAACATGACGTCCAGACCCATCGCACGGACCTGTTCAACGACCATGCTTCCAGCATCGCCATCCAGCTGTCGCGAAAGCACCCATCGGTTGCGCTCGATAAGTTTGACCTGACCAAAGTTCTCTAGATCCATCATCGCGTGTGCGGCCTCGAGACCAAGCAGACCGCCTCCGACAACAGCGCCATTGGTGCCCTTTCTTGTCGCCGAGAATTCGATCAAGCGCTGCAAGTCCTCGATAGTACGGTACACGAAGACGCCTTCCGCATCGTAGCCAGGTGTGTGGCGCGGAAGCAGCGCGTCGGATCCTGTTGCAAGGACGAGGATGTCGTAAGATACCGTCTCGCCAGATGACGTCTTGACAGTCTTGTTCTCCGAGTCGATGTCCGTTACAAGAGTGTTGAGGTGGTAGCTCAAAGCTCCCTCTGGCATGGACGAGTACCACTCCTTGGGGTTCAGGTACAGGTTCTCAACCTGTCGATGCTGGAAGAAACTCGTCAACCCTACGCGGTTGTACGCCAGATGTGGTTCCTCGCCGATGACGATCACGTCGTATTCTCTCCGCTTGACGTCGTACTTCATGAGCTTCTCGCTATGCTTTGTCAGCCCCTGTCCGACGACTCAGGTAGTTTCGACACTCACATAAACGAAATGCCGACCATGCCCAACCCCACAACAACGACCTTCTTCCTTGCCGATCGTGGCGGGTCGGGGATCTCGCCCTTCTTCTCCAACTCTTCTACCTTCTCAGGTAGCTTGTTCGCCTCCGCATCGTTCCACTCGGCGTTCGAGATGTTGCCGTCCTTCGATCCCCATGTACCGTGGACAGGCGATTCTGAGTGTTCTGAGTGTTCTGTCCCGGATTTGGGGTCGAGACCTTGTGTGATGATGGCTGCGGGCTCGCGACTTGTGTCCACGCCATTTGTGTCCGCCATCTTGGCTGATATGAGGGTGTGAGCTCTACCAAGCCGGTGTTCTCAAGTTCAAGATTGGACCTAGGTTGGAGTCTGTCCTATGCAACGATGCTATGTACAGCGCATGTGATATGATTGCGCTCAAGATGGGTATCAAAACAGGACTGGGGTATATGTGGAAGAAAGAATGGATGAAAGGACTTCACGGCGGAAGATGTGAAGAGGTAGCAAGAAGCGAAGCGTGAAGCGTGAAGCGGACGGTAGCCCTCTAGAACCCAGCAAAGCAGTAGTAAAAGCAATACCGTGATAGGCTACCAGGCAATTGATACTCAGCTTAAGGTAACTCCGTGGCACGAGTTCGCCCGTAGATCCATCACTCCCATCAACAACGCGAAGTCCCGCGGCGGGTTCGCGCCACAAGCGTCGTGGAGATAGACTGCGAACCACATTGACTACAGTTTCTATCTGCCAATCAGGCGCCCGTAATGTGTACCCCGCGGCGAGCGTCGGAAATGTAGGGCAGAACGGGTGAATGCATTCTCTAGCCGCCCCGTGGTAGTGGAACAGGAGGCTGTCGTCAGAGGCGTGATACCAGGATTAGCACGGCCGAATAGAAAGCTGGACAATTGCGATTTCGCGCTTGAAATCGACGACTCGTTTTCCACGGAGTTGTAGGATTAAGGAACGAAAACGGAGCGCTGATAGTGGAGCGCGCACGGACGCATCTCCTGATAAGAACGCGAGGTTTTGGTGGAGCCAAGAGCGCGGGTCGCAGAGCGTCCTGATAAGACCATCGTCACGGAGATGCGTGATGATGTTGATCAGACTCCGGACGATGTAATTGTTGCGTTGAATTGCAGGAGATCGAGATGCGACAGACGGCAGAATTGAGCGCTGGGGGCGGCTTTGAATGCTCAAGGAAGAGGAGAGAAGTTTTAAGGCTTTGGACCCTGAGATAACGGTGCGCTGCGCTAACCCGATTGGGATCCCAGCGCAAGAGCGACTCTTGCAAGACAGTCACGATGATATCCGTCGGGACCAAGTAGCAGGAGGAATGGGCAGGAAAAGGAGAAGCGATTTGGTAAAGCTTCCTAAAGTTAATCTAAGCCTCTAGTTCGCGTGCTCAAGATGCAAATGATTTAAATGGGATCACAATATCAATGAGTCCTTGTGAATTTGTACGCACAACATGAATGAAATGCAACGGCGGAACTGAAACCTGAATTTTACAGATTAAGCGTACCGTTGTGCTCATTG
Organism: Didymella keratinophila; assembly: GCA_011058865.1. Classification (NCBI taxonomy): domain Eukaryota; kingdom Fungi; phylum Ascomycota; class Dothideomycetes; order Pleosporales; family Didymellaceae; genus Didymella; species Didymella keratinophila. Next base: position 333,791 of record SWKW01000012.1, on the reverse strand, counting down.
TAGGTCATTGTAGGTATCTACATTCAACAAAGTTCCTTGGAACACCAGAAGGCCTTTTATGTGTCCAATTGTTTCCAACCCATACGCAATATGAGTGCATCAAAAGATGACCGAAACTGCAGTCAACGATACAACACCTAGAAAAACAGAAGGTCTTCCTCCGCCCAACCATTCCCCAGTAGCCAACTCTTCACACTCTTCTCAAGCGGCTCCGGCCCACAAACCAACACCATCGTGCCCTCATCCCTCTGACAGTGCTTCTCGAGCAGGGGCCCAGCGATGCGTCCTCTCAAGCCCTCCCAGTCCTCTGGCCCTTGTGTCAACGTGTATAGAATCTTGAGCCTATCCTCGTTCTCCCCCTGCCACTGATCCAGCTCCTCCTTGCACAGGATGTCCTCGACGAGTCTATTGCCGTTGAGGAGAGTGCATCGCGTGCCGTCATCCTTATCCTGCATAACAGCGCGCAAGACCTGGAAAATCGGGGTAATCCCGCTGCCGCCACAGATCATGATGAACTTCTTCACTGTCCTCTCTTTCTGATTGATAGAGCACCTTCCGGCGCCGAGGTACTCGAACTTGCCAATCGGGCCCTTGACATCCACCCAATGCCCCGTCGGAATCGCATCGAGGGCTTTCGTCATCTTCCCGCCCTGCACACCATCCTTATCGGGATAAATCTTGATCAGCACATCCAAGTAGCCTTTCTTGCTCGTCTCGGATAGCGGCGTGTACGAGCGGATAATAGCTTCCCTTGTCACAGGATCGCGCAGGCGGAGCATGAGATGCTGTCCCGTCGGCAGCCCAAGCGCCTGGGTGTCGAAATCCAGCTTGAACGTGAAGATGCGGCAGTCACTGCTTACCGTTTTCTTCGCGGTGAGGAGGGATTTGCGCCATGTGCGGGGGTCAAGGAACACCTCCCTGGGCTCGCTCGATTCGGTGGAGGTAGGCTCGCCGGACTCGAGAGCTTTGCGCGCGGAAGCCGAGAGCGTGCCGATGTGGTAGTCCGGCATCATGGCCTTCGCGGTCTCGCTGTGAATCGCCATGAACTCGTCGGTGGCGTCGAGCGCCGCGGCGCTGATGATGGATTGCGCGCCGCCCGGGTGGCCTTCGAGGAAGGGCGTGCCATCATAGACTTCGCCGTTGACGACGAACCAGGGGGTTTCGGGCGCTTGGTGGGCGTTGAGCTCGGAGAGCTCGATGGTCTTGTCCACGCCGTCCTTGGTCATCTTGATATCTTTCGCGTCTTCGATGGCGCCGTGTTGTGGGTCCTCGCCGGCCATGGCTTCGCCCCAGTGCCCATTGGTTAGGTTGCCGCCTGCTTTCTTGACGCGTTCCATCCAGCCGCCGGGCATGAGAGCAGGCTGTGTGGGGTGCTCGAATGTGAGTGTGCCGTTGTTGTTCTGTATGGCGATGCGGTACCAGGGGTTGTTCATCATACCGAGCACGCTCCAGTACATGTCGCGGGGCATAATGCACATCGCCTCGTCCATGGCGCGGACCAGGATGTCATTCGCATCTGCGAGCTCGGACACGGCGATATCGAGGTTCCAGAAACACCAGCAGAAGCTAGTCTCACGCCAGTCCATGTCAAGACGCCCGCCGTAGAGCGTCTTGTCTTCGTATGCGCGGTAACGATCCTCGGCGTAGTCGATGTTCGCAAGACGCCATGTCTTGCCCTTGTCGAGAGATACTTCGCAGCGAGTGACTCGACGTCCGCCGCCGCTGTACGCATACCCTCGGACGTTGTAGGATTTTGGATCTGACGCAACCTCAAGCTTCTCCTCGTGTGCAGGGAAGGCGGTTGCAGCGTTGGGCGACAGGTCGTAGATTGCATAACGCTCGTCCATCCACCATTTGGGGTTCTTAGCAGACTCATCTGGGTCGACCATAGTCGGCAATACTCTGTTGTCATAGATGTGATACCAGTTGTCGCTGGGTTCGGCTGTGACGATGATTCTCTTGATCCACTTCACACTCCTTCCGCCGATCTGGCCTGGAATCACGGCTCGCAGAGGCTTTCCGTGGTCTGGTGTGAGAGGCTCGCCGTTCATCTTGTGAGCCAGCATGATGCCTCTGTTGGGGTCCATGACCCAGTTCAGCTTGACGGATGTGCCGTAGTATCCATTAGGCTACGTATGTATTAGTGTCGATGATGGTGTGATGGTCGAGATACTCACAAGCTTATCGGCACCCTCCATGCAAACGTACTTGGCCTTACGGAGAGGTTTTGCACGCTCGATTACATCCTTCATGACAACACCTGTAAAAAGTGCTGTTGAAACACCGGCAGCACCCCATGAGAAGCCCTTACTCTTTCTGACTTGGTTCTGCTCTTTTCGCCTGTTGCCTGCACAGACGAGTGTGATGGGATATGTCACATTCTCATACTCTTGCAGGAGGTCACGTAATGTGATTTTCAAGGGGTTCTGAACGAGACTGAATCATGTCAGTCGACACTTTCAGTTGGTGATCTTCAGACATACCCTTCGACTGAGAACTCCCAGTCCAAACATTCCGAGTCGTGGACTTCGGGTACAGCACCATGATTCCGGACGTAGAAAAGATCCGGACTTGTCAAGAAGCCTTCATTGTAGAGCTCACTGAGGGGTCCCTCGCAGTTGAAGGGATGGACACCCGTTAGACGAATGAGTCTTGGATCTCTGGGGACATGTGCATCAGGTGTTGGTTTGTCGATGTCCAGAACCTGCGGTTTCCCGGAAGGTGGTGGTAATGGAACATCGATCTCTGTTGGTGCTGTGGAGGTTGTGGATTTGCTGTCATCACTGTCGAGGTCCGTCTCTGGAGGTGTCGGTGGCAGTGGTACTGGCGCAGCCGCTGCCTGTGCCTTAGGTTGTACCTCTGTAGGTGGAGGGAGAGGAACCCCGGCCTTCTCTGCTGCGACTTCGCTCATGTCGTGCTATGATACAGAAGCTGATAAGTTACAAGATGGGTATAGGGCAGAAATCAAGTTGGAAGCACGCGATGGGTGAGCGGTGCACGCTGTTGTGAGGTACTCGGGAGACAATGCAGTGATATCAGAGTGCAGGAAGAGACACGGCAAGGTTAGAGAATCTATGTCGAATAGGACCAGAGCAAATGTAACCGATGGCACTGGGACGAGGCCTATGGAGACGGCAGTGCGAAACCTGGGCAGATCGTCTTACTGTAGACACACCGGCGCTCGTAATTTTCTCCATCTCTCCTGTAGCACCCGAGATCGCGGAGAAGCCACACATAGTTTCGAGATCGTGCACACGCCTACTGACGCCTAGTCCGCGGGAACAAATTGAATTGCCAAATCCCGCATGCCGTCATTGTAAAGATAGCAAGAGTCTGGAGAAGCATGTGCTGATCCGCAGTTGATATGCATCCTTATCTTTGGGGCCGTTTCAGGCTTAGTGCCGGCAAGTGTGGCGAGCACCTTTAGCCTGCGTTCTTGGCGCCTCAACCTCATACCATGTGGGGGTAGATTTCACGAAGGGTTCCAGACGCTCAGCGGAGATACTTGAATTGCAGGTCGCCCTTCACCGAGTGTCGCGTGAAGCAGCCGGACCTTCCAAAATCTTGCAATACCTCAGCCTTGCGTTCGAGCGATGCTCTAGCGCTTATAGTACGGAGTGACTGTGCGACTGCCGTCTCATCGTTTTAGAGATGATTTGGCGCAGTCAACACGGCTGCTGATGGGTTCTGAAACGCTCTGATGCCACGGAACAGCCACGCAGATACCCAGCGTAGTGGGCCATGGCAGTGGAAGTCGAGATGGGTCGAACGATAAGAGTTGGGCTCTGTGCGGTTTTGATGGGGTCTGCCCAGGGTTGCACTGGACTTCGACGTTTCTCCGCGGGTTTACGGCGACCATCGACAAGCGCCCGCTAGCAGCCTCACCACATCACGCCAGGGACAACGTGAACAACCGCGCGAGACTGGCGTTCAGATTGTCGACACACCTTGTCGGACATGTTCGGCCAGGTCGGCAGGCAGGTCGCCTCTGATGATGAGCTGCCTCTTGCGCGAGGGCGCACATGCTGCCCAGAAACATTTCTGACGTGAGAATTCTCTCGAAGCCTCATCGGACGAAGCATGTCTTGCAATACCTCATATGTTAGACAATGGGCCGACTTGGACTTGACCCGAGAGCTTCTCGTGCAGCGTCTGAGCACGCTGCTTGGTTCGCATCTCGCCTCGCATTTTCGATGCAGCCTTCGAATATCGCCCCTTCGCACCATGCTTGAGTCTGGTGATCATGTCTCCTGCCTTGCCTTTAGTCAGGTCTGACGGCTTGAGCTGATCTTCCTTGGGTCGACTTTTGTTCAGGAAGTCAACCTGGGCTTGTGAGGCCCGACCTCTACGCCAAGGCATCTTCCATGCGATCCAGATGTTTTCGAACACGTCTTTGGCGTAGGTATCAGCAGCGTGCACGACATGTTCGAAGGATTCGCCTTCCGCAATGGTCCGAGGGGCAGCATATGGGCTCTTGATGGTCTCAGCCCGGGGTAGTCTGCGATAGAATTTGGCGCGAAAGCAGCCTTCTGCAGTGTCGGAGGGCTCAATGATAATGTAGTTGCCGCTGTTCGTAGTAAGGATGAACTTTCCTTCGCCAGTGCCGACCCAGGCGTACTGACTGAGGTTGCGGATATACTGATCGCCTGATGTATCAGCGATGAGATCGTGGACAGAGTCGTAGTCAGTGAAGGTGATAGTGCCCGGAAGCTTCTTCGACAGCGTCCGATGCCTCAGAGCTGCGGCTTCCTGCTGACGCAGCTTCTCCGTTTCCTTCCTCTCCTTCAGCTCGGTTAGAGCTTTTGTGTCCGCTTTCTCGACTATCTCATCAGGGTCAAGACCGAACAAGGTAGGCGTCGACACTACGCCGGTGCTAAGTGCGGCGACCATGTCGATGATGTGACAATTCTCCTTGCCCTCGTGCAGACGCATGCCTCGTCCGATCATCTGTACGAGCAGGTTGCGTGACTTGGTGGGACGCGCCAGAAGCACGCAGTCGATATTTGGAATGTCGGTGCCCTCGGTGAATACACCACAGTTGAGCAGTACGGGAAACTCGCCATTTCGAAACGACTCTATTCTGGCGCTGCGGATCTTTGGCGGTGTGTCGCCGGTGACGAACTGCGCGTCGATGCCATATTCCCGGAACTTAGTCGTCAAGTTGGTAACATGACTAAGATCGACACAGAATATGAGCGTTGAGTTGCGACCTTTCGCCTTGTTAGACCAGGCTTTCACAACAAGCTCATTAGTCTCCATTGTGTTGATCGCCTTGGACAAGGCTGCAGTCTGGAAGTCGCCGTTGGCGCCAGAGCCAACCTTGGTCAGGTCAGCCTTCATCTCGACCGTGGTGAACATGACGTCAGAGAGCCAGTTCTCTTCGATCATGTCAACGTAGTCCCTGTGACTGTCAGTATGCATCTGAGCGAACGTAGAGGGCCTGCGTACCGGTGATAGACGATGTGGTCGATGACAGCTCCCAGCTTTCTGCCATCGAAACGGGAGAAGGTAGCAGACACGCCTACCAGGGCAGGTACACGGCGGTTGCTCCAGTCGGACGCTCGTCGCAGGCCGAAGTGCTCTAGTACCTCAAGGTATGTCGGACTGACGATGTGATGCGCCTCGTCGACAAGTACGAGCTTGAAGCGTGACGGGTCGAACTTCTGCAGCCTGTTGCTGGATGTGATGCTCTGCACGGAGGCTACGGTGATGTCTGCTGCGCCTGATGCGTGATTGTTCCCGAGCTCGATCTCGACATGCTTGTCTGGATAGGCGAGGGTGCAGTGGCGGGCGGCCTGTTCTACGAGCTCGCGGCGGTGGGCGAGGATGAGCGTCTGGGAGGCGTCGCCCACAGCGGGTATGCGGTCGATGAGGTGGGTGAAGATGACCGTCTTGCCCGAACCGGTAGCCAACGATACACCAAGACGCTTATGGCCTGCCTGCAGGTAGGAGAGGACGGCTTGAATGCATTCTTCCTGGTACTCGCGCAGCTGGATCTTAGGCGGCGCAACGACGGGCGGTGGCGCCGGTGGAGGAGCGGCGACAGGCACTCTGCGGGCTCTTGACGCGTATCGAACGGGTGCGCGAACAGGAAGAAGGCCTGTCTGCTTGCAGTGTCTCAGCGCATGACGAAGAACGCGAAACATGAGGCTGTTGCTGTGGGAGGAGCGAACATGGCGCGAAGTCACCTGCAATGGCTCGAGATGACGCTCGCCGAGGCACTGCGGCGGCTGCACTGGCAAGGGTCCAGCGGCCCCACCAAAAACTATCGCGACGACTTGCGTTGCTGCGACTGTCCAGCATTCGCCATGGCCGCCTTCACCCCGCGAATACCTGCGCGTACCGGGGAGCTCTCCTCGCAGGACACTCGGAACGGCACCCCACTGCGACCACGATGAGTTCCGGCGACGAGTCAGCCCAAGACCTGTCCAGCGATGATGAGACGCCGCTACCGTCGCGCGCATCTTCGCGCCTGCAGTCGCAGACGCCCGGGACACCACGCAAACGCCGCCGGCTCGAGTCGGTTGAGCCTTCTCGCGTGCGCAAGTACTACCTCGAGGGGAAGTACAGTGACGCCTACCGCGTACTTTTCAACGAGCATGTGAGCCGAGTGGCCGCACGCTTCGAGCCGGAAGATGGCATGCAGCACTACACGACACAGTACGGAGTGTCCACGTGGACGGGCAAGGAGCAGGCGACGCTCTTCGCTGCTCTCGGGCGGCTGGGTAAAGACGACGTTTCTGGCATAGCACAGGCTGTTGGCACCAAGAGCATCACTGAGACTCACGAGCTGCTGCTCCTGCTGAAGGATGCGGTTGCCAAAAAGGGCGATCTTGGTCTGACGTTGCACGACGTGCCTGCCGCCATCGAACTCGGTCAAGAGTGCAACGAGGAGCTCGAGGTCATGGCCGAAGCCCTGGCTTGGTACCAAGAGCAGTGGGAAGTCAACGAAGAGCGCGAGCGTTACGGCGAGTACTGGCTGATCACTCCTGCAATCGCCGAGGAGATCGAGACCGCCGTCAATGGTCCGTCCAGAGCTGTGTCGACTCAGCCAGCCACGCCCGCTGAGCCTGGCACTCCCCGCATTGGCCCTGGTACTGCTGGGTATGTCCATCCAATGGCCCTGCCAATGCCTGTACTAACTCAAGCCTAGCTCCTGCGAGCGCTGCAAGCACCACAAGATACGCTGCGACCGAAAAGTCCCCTGCACTAACTGTGCGCGGATGAAGAAGAAGGTCGCGTGCGAATACAAACCTTCGAAACGGACCTACCGCTCAGTCGATCTCACGCCGCAGTCGCCCAAAGTGGAGGAGGAGACACCGACAGCCGTCCCTACAGAACCGCAAATCCTGCTGGACATCCCACAAGCCAGCTTGCTCCATGCTGAGAACATGCTCTCGTTGTCCAAAGATCTGTTCATGAATCACTCGCCTGATCTCCCCTCGCTCTGGCCTCACTGGTCAGCATACGCCTCAGATCAAGTGCCACAGCCCTCGATGATGCGCACAGCGTTCAACGATTTCCACACACTCGCCGTTTCTGTGACTAAGCGCCTGATGCAAGCTGCAATCACGCAAGCTACCTCCCGTCTCCGTTCCCAACGCCGCCGAACCAACAAGGGCGTCATGCCATTCGTCAAGACGCGGGACGTACTTTCTGCTATCGACGTTCTTGGCCTCAAGAGAAACGGACGTTCGCGATGGACAGGGGTCGCAAGACGTTGCAATGTGCGAGTCTTTGACGAGCAGCGAACCACCAAGTACAAAGTGAAACGACGTGAGATATCATGGGATCAGGCGGAGCAAATCTTAGGACTTTACGATGCAGTCTCAGGGCCTTGTGTCACTGATGGGCTTCCCGGCACCCCTGTTGCAGACTCTGAGGACGAAGCAGCGTTCAAGCGTAGAGCAGCTCGTGCCGGCACTCCGCTTCCCATGGAGCATCTGTCCTTGTCAAATCTGGAATCGAGCGTTGAGCTTGAGGATGCTGAGTCAGATTCTGCGTCTGATGTTCCTGAAGACGAAGGAGAGGTACCGACCCACTTGGATCGACAGACCCCAGAGCGACCTTTAAGTATTGAACCGGAAGACGCTGCTCAAGACGAAGTCCACCAGCAGCAAACCCTCGAACAATTTGATCAAGAAGCCAGGCGGGAAGAGGAAGAAGCGCTCTGCAGTCGCCTGGAACTGACCATCGAGACGAAGAGCAAGTCGCCCAGCGTCAATGGATCTGAAGATGACGACCGACAGAAACTCTTCAACAGCGTTGACGACTGGCGGTACTGGACTGAGTACCGCGCAGTATGGGAAGAGCACGAGACCCCAGTACCCGTGGCCAGCTTCATTGCTAATCAGAAGCCTCGTGCAACTCCAGCTGCTCGACCTCGAGACCTCGACTCCGACGCGTCCTCGACTGCATCGGGCAGCCCGCAGCAATCTAGGAGGAAAAGGCCAGCTGCAATCGAATTGCAGACGCAGAACCCTCGCAGCTATGCCGCAATGCAGGGCGATATCTACAGTCCGCGGGACGACGCCCTGAGATCAGACATGTCTCAATCTCATGATGAAGCAGACGCAGATGTTCCCACACGGTCTATTGAGGACAACAATCTCACGCAGAGCATCAGCTCACAAGACGCCATGGATTGGCAAAGATGAAAAGATCAATATCAGTCGCAAACGTTTTGACCCGAACCTCGGTCTTCTTTGCGATCTTTGCCAACGTTGACGTTGACGTCGTCCCGCTATCGACCTTCCTATTCTGGCAACGACCTACCCTGTCCGCATTACCAACCCACGATACATCCCGGTAGACTACAGGTGCCGAGCCGCGGACATTTTCTAGCGAACGAATGTTCAGATAGAACTGGGGGGCGATCAAAACACCTTTGGGTAGTCTAACTTGTACAGGAAGTTCAGTACACGGCTTGTCGGTGACGCACCGCCTACTACTCAACTTCCCGTCTTGACATGCCGCTACCAACCTCGCGGTATGTATAAAGACTCGAGAGACCCCTCGTGTTTCTGCACGTCAGTCAACATCAAGTGAACCATGCATCTCCTTACGGCCTTGCTGAGTACCATCGTCGCCACGGCGTGCGCCCATGATGTGCACGAGCGTGACCTACCACCGCCAGTGGCCGTCAACGACATGAGCTATACAAGTTGTGCCAACGCAGCCTGGCCACCATCGAACGTCGGAACCGAGCTGATACCGCAGGAACCCACGGACGAGCTCAAGTCCATGTTGGATGAGCTCGATCCCAAGAATATTGAGACCATCATTACCAAGCTGGTCTCTTTCGGCACGCGCCACACACTAAGCACCCAGAACAGCACCACTCGCGGGATTGGCGCAGCGAGAGACTGGATCGAGTCCGAGATGCGCAAGTACGCCAACGCAAGTTCCGGTCGAACGACCGTCAGTGTTCAGAGCTACACTCAAGGCGTTGCCTCGCGTATTCCTTTCCCGGTCAAGATCAGCAACGTTCTCGCAACCGTCAAAGGCAGCGTAACCCCCGACAAAGTCTACATCATGACTGGCCACTACGACAGCCGCGTCACAGACGTCCTGAACTACGAGTCCGATGCGCCCGGCGCCAACGACGACGCCAGTGGTGTCGCTATCGCTATGGAGCTTGCCCGCATCCTCTCCAAGCGACAGCCACGCAGCACGATCATCCTCGGCGCAGTAGCCGGTGAGGAGCAGAACCTCTATGGGAGCACCTTCTTCGCACAAACTCTTCGCAACGCCTCCGTGAACGTCGAAGGCATGCTCAACTGCGACATTGTTGGCTCCTCCACCGGCGACCGCGGCCAGAAGGACCCTTACACAATCCGTGCCTTCGCTCAAGGGCCCCCAAGCAGCGAGAACGCAACACAACTCGCCCGCCGTCTGCAGATTGGCGGCGAGAACGACTCTCCTGCCCGCGAACTTGCAAGGTTCACAGCTGAGGTTGCGGCCAACAGTGCCACGGGCATGAATGTGGCGATCATCTACCGCCTGGATCGTTTCCTCAGAGGTGGTGACCACTCACCGTTTCTGGCGAACGGATACCCTGCTATTCGCTACACCGAGCCAAACGAGAACTTTGCGCATCAACATCAGGATGTGAGGACTGAGAACGGGACCGTGTACGGCGATCTCATCGAATTTGTGGATTTCGAGTTTACTGCGCGCGTTGGCAAAGTCAACTTGGCGACGCTCTGGTCGATGTCGGAAGCGCCTGGATGGCCGAGAAATGTTACCGTGGACACTACTGTTCTCGACAACGACACCAGGCTCAAGTGGATTGTGTCCGACGACCCGAATGTCAAGAGCTACGAGATTGTGTGGAGGCCTGTCATCAACCCTCTCTGGACGCATATGTTGGATGTGGGCAAGGTTGGCAGCATCACTCTGCCTCTGTCGAAGGACAACGTCATCTTTGGTGTTAGGGCAGTCGGCGCGAACGGGTACAAGAGTCCCGCGTCGTACCCTTTCCCCGGCTAGCTTACATCAGAGTAGAGTACGAATAGCAGAAGTAAGCGCATTCAGTGAGAAACATACGTCTCGAATCGAAGGTGCACCACGTGATCATCCACCATTACATCAAGTGCGACCAGCAGCGTTCGCAATTGCTGCCACAAGCATTACCGCCACTTCCTTAAGCACCTCCCGCGGCTAAACGGGATATCGGACTTTGTCACCGTCCCCGCATTTGACATCGAATGTTCGTCTGACACCTCCGCCCTTTGCTTGTGCATTACAATCGCCCTCATAAAATCTCGCACTAATAAATTGACCACAGATCAGTGAAACTTTCGAAGTCCACCAAAGCACACAGAACATCTGGCAACACATCTGCCTCTGTCTCCTTGATCATTGCGACTAAGCGTACCGGAAAGATGGCTTCAAGCAATAGAGACGGATCAACCTTTACGTTCCACCACCCGGAGCTTGGCTCTATGACTGGTATTATACAGCCAGACAACGTTGTTCAGTTTCGTGCTGTGCCATATGCCACGATCTCAGCACGCTTCAAGAGATCGGTTCCTCTCGATAGCCTCCCAGCGAACAAAATCGACTACATCGAGCACGGGTAAGACTATCTGCCACAGAGATAAGACCGGACTTCACTGACAAGGTCAGATACGCATGCCCCCAGATCTTCCCAGATCACTCAGCAGGCGGTGGCACGCATCCCGATGACCCAGCCACCAACTTGTCTGACGAACTCAACTGCCTGATCTTACAACTCAATATCCCGCTCTCGACCCTCAAATCTCTTGAGAACAAGGACGAGAAAATAAAGCTGCCCGCCCTAATCTACATCCACGGCGGAGGATTCGTCCTCGGCAAAATCGACGCCCAGCACAGCACCGCTTTGATGGTGCAGCAATCAATCAGCGACGCGCAACCCATTATCGGCGCGAGTATCCAGTACCGGCTTGGTGCGTTGGGGTACCTCCAGACATCGCGCGAGGATTCGAATTTGGCGCTGAATGACCAGCGCAATGCACTCCTCTGGATCCAGAGATTCATCGCCGGCTTCGGCGGAGACAACAAGCGTGTGACCGTTTTTGGCGAGAGCGCTGGCTCGATCTCGATCTGTTACCACATGTTGAGACAGCCGCCGTCTTCAGGTCCGCTCTTTCAACGAGCAATTCTGATGAGTGGGATCATTGGACCCAGCACTGCGCCGTGCTCGGTAGAAGATGCGGAGAAGCGGTATGAAGATTTCCTCACGAAGTTGGAAATTCAAGAAAGAGGAGACGAAGGCTTGCAGAAGCTGAGAGAGGTAAATGTCGATCTGCTTGTCAAGGCGTCCGCGGAGATGGGCGAGGAAGGAGGCATGTGGTTGTCTGTCAAAGACAAGGAGTGGTTCGGTGAGGGCTCAGCAAGCGTGACTTGGGACCGCATACCAGAACTCGTCGGAAGATGTGAATGGGTTAACGATATAGTACTGGGATGTACTGGCTTCGAGGTAGGTTTTTCTCGGATGAGACACGGATTGGGGATAGTACTGATCGTCTCTAGGGCACGACGTTCGCGACCCGCTATGCAGACGTCACACCCTCCGCCTTTCTCTCAAGCATCACCTCCCAGCTCGGCGAAGAACGCGCCCAGGTCATCGCCAAAGCATACGCTATCACGCCCAGCATGGACCAAAACCTCTTTCTCAACGCCGTCCTGCGCTGGGTCGGCGACGCCATCTTCGACGGTAATCCCCTCTGCCTCAAGCCCACCTCACACTCTACAAAGCCACTGACACAACCCAGCACCAACCCACAGCCTCGCATCCCACCTCTCATCCAACACCAACAAGAACCTCTACCGTTACATCTTCAACACCCGCAACCCCTTTCCTAACAATAGTCTGTACGGACAGCCACACCACTGGGTTGACGTGTACTTCGTCTTCAAAGCGCACCAATTCCGGTTCCCCTCTGAACGCCTCAAGTCCATCTCGACACGACACGCACGGCTGTGGATTGATTTTGCGAACGGCAAGAAGCCATGGAAGGAGTACAAGTACGATGACGGGAGGGAGGCGGTGATTATGCTGGCTGACGAGCGAGAGGGGTGGGTAGAGAGGACGGTCGGGCAGGTTGAGGGTGAGTTGGAGTGGGGGTATGGGAGGTGTGAGGAACTTTTGAGGAGTTGGGAGGGAAAGAGGGGGGAGACGTGGGGGACGTTGGATTTGGAGTGTTTGAGGGGTGTGAAGAAGACGTGAGGACCCATCGAAACGCTTCATCATGCTTGGCTTGTAGCCGTGGGATCGGGTACATTGGTTTGTTTGGGATTGAATGATTCATCAATATAATTGAAGTGTCCACGCTGGTATCGAGGATTCATGCAGCGACGTGGGCACTGTACGTTCTCCGATGGCTCGCGTGTGGACGAATAAAAAAAATATGCAAATGCCTTTGAGGGCGAGCTACTCGTAAGGGTCATGATGAGTGCTGAGGTGACGCTTGACGTTCATGGTCATAGGTCCATACATACGCTATGAACCGGGTACGAACAAACGGGCGAGTTCCATCGCTGCAACAGAGTTGGCAACATATAGTGTAGGCGGCTAGATGAAGCGTAACCTCGTCAGAATATTACAACAAGACAGATGAGAGCTTCACGTGCTTTTGAGGACAAGCTTTCCGGTAAGACCTTTATGCGAGTGTGACCTCTTTGCCCTTTCAATCTGACAGTGTGTACAAGGAGGCTGAGATTGGCGGCGGAAAACTCTGTTCGGAGGTTCAGCCGCAAGTGAAGGCTCTCACCGCCATCGGGGGACCGGCAAACAGCCAATCATATCCTTGTGTAGCACACGTTTTGAACCTGGTGACGATGCTTGTTTGCCTTGTCTCTCAGCTGTGAGCGACTTCCTGCGTACTTTCTATATGCTGGCGAGGTGTTCTTCGTTTGTTCCTCGTGGTTGTAGCTGGAGGGACGGTCGACAAAAGTGAGGCTTCCAATAACTTCGCAGACCCATTGCTTGTTATCAGCTAGATGAGTCTGCAGACCTCAGTATGATGCCTCAATCCTTGTGCTATGTGCTAGCAGACTACCTAACCACGTGCGCTGCCCGGGTCGGTGACTGAGAAGGGGTATACGATGAGGGGTTGATTGCCCTTACCAATGTTGACTCGTAGCACGGATCTATTACGCGCATGGTAATGGGCGCTGAGTACTGGAATGCTTGTCTGACTGGGGTGAGATAAATCGTCGACTAGTCGCGAACTATTCTTCCGGTGTGGCTGGGTAGACTTGGGGAACATTGAGCTCGGCACAATATTAACTTGCGCAATGATCGTGTAAGATATTCTTCGAAAGCTCTGTCGACCTTCAGTCCTTAAATGTCTGTACGTACTAGAGAAGCTCTGTTGCGCATTGTTGAGGTTAAAAGAAATGAGCTTGTAGGGCAGAAACATCAACAGCCACCTGCAATGTTGAAACATCACGAGAAAGTGCTCAGCCACTGAACTCACACTGGGTAATGCGATCTCTAGCGGAGCATTCGGGGAGCTGAAGCGCTGACCATACGTATGGGTGACAATTGCCCACGAAACTGACAGAGATGTACAGAAACGTTCCACACAGAACGAACTGAGTGTTCTCGGACTGTTGAGTGAAGTATGAGTGACCAGACATTAGTTCTGATTGCATCATCTGTGCAGGTGATCCCTGTATAGTGCAACGTGATACCATCGTCGAGAGGCGCGGATGCACGCAGACTGCGTGGTAGCAAACAACTGGTGGAGCCAGACTGGCAGTTCCGAGTCCGGCATGATTCTGAGCTGTTACTGCATCGAGAGGGGTTGAGTAGTCGGGAAGAATGCATATATGATTGACATCCGCCGCAGATCAGCCTTACGCCCTGCAACTGGCGATTAAGATTCATCTCCACCACTCGAGCTCTTTTGTACTAGGCCATTGTTTAGCTCATGTCCGAGCTCTATTTCGGGGCACGCTCCTGCATACCTCAGTGAGGAGTCCAGGCAACGCTTTGTGCGTCGAAATATCCAGATGTTACGAAATCGGTTCCCCGTTCCAGTTCGCGACAACGAGCTTCTCGAAATCATAAACCGAGGGCTTGGCCGAAACGAGATCTACATGTCGGATACTGATATCCTCAGGAGCCTGGAAGAGCTCGATGATTACTTTGAAGGCGTCGACTTCCATGGTGTGAACGGCGTGATACGAAAGCTAAAAGATAAATTGGCCAAAGATAAAAGCTCGGACAAGCGTCAAGGCTTGTATCGGAGCCGACGTCTGTTTACCGTGTCCTGCTTTGCAGCACGACACAGATACTCAAAAGAGCTTGCGCGCGAGCTATTAAGATTCCTGAAAAGGAACGCGGATGATATCGAGGACGAGGAAAAGAATGGCCTCTTACGGGAATGGTGCCAAGCGCTATCGCAACTGTGGGGACTTGTCGATGGCGATGACCTGGATAGGGTTCTCCGGACACTTGGAGGACGTGATATACGAGGAATTCAAGAGTGGCAGTCCTTGGAGGACAGGATTTTCCTTGATCACGAAAGGGGCCAACACCGATTTCAGCGCTACGACTTCAGGTTGTCAGCACCTGGGCGGAGGCCAACTCTGACGGACTTGTCATACATACCTCGTTCCGCTTACCACGCTCTCCTGAGGAGCCCATTGCACGATGAAATGGATACAATCCTTAATCATCAGCACCACATCATTCATAGTCTCGACAATCTGCGGCGCCAATTTGACAGAGCTGGGCATCATTATTGAGGATGTCGATACATGGTGTGGAACGGAACGAGTCTATCGGTCACCGAACGGTCATAGATGACTGGCGGTCATTGTGCAGGGTAGACAT
Organism: Didymella keratinophila; assembly: GCA_011058865.1. NCBI lineage: Eukaryota > Fungi > Ascomycota > Dothideomycetes > Pleosporales > Didymellaceae > Didymella > Didymella keratinophila. The sequence goes on along the minus strand of SWKW01000012.1, from coordinate 318,460 downwards.
GGCTCTGATTGCAGTAGTCGTAGAGCGTTGAGGGCATGGGTGGAGCAGCAAGGCATTTACGAGCGACTTCGTTTGGCGTTTGCGATAGTTGTATCGACACTACCGGGCCGATTGCCGATATCAATCATTGATGAGGTATTCCATCAGTTCCTGTATACACACGTTATGATGATGATCTTGCAGAGATTTCAACGTCCTTACTTACTGACCATGAGTCCAAGCTGGTGTTGTTGTTGTGTGTTGAGTCTTGAATGCATAGTTGACTGGTGTAAACACAGCGAACAGCGCAGGCAAGTACGACTGTCACGCCAGCCTGCATGACGCAAGAGGCAGTCTCCAAGTGGGCAGGTACCATTTGACTGCGTGAATCAGCAAGTCGTCCACTTCGCCAGACTGCAATGATAGGAGAAGGATATGTGCTTACTTGTGCGCTAAGAGACATAGTACCTAACTGAAGCAGCGCTTGACAGCAGGTACTCCAAGATGCTCAAGCTATCTCATATGCGCCGAACACCTCGCTAAACCTATGTAACAATGTATACAGATATTGCTCTATCTTCGTGCTTATCGCCGCAGGTAGTGGAGCACCAGCCAGCAGAACAGAAAGAAAACAACTACACCGCCGTAGAAGATCCATTTGTCTTGCTTGGCTCTGCGTTCTACCATTCGAATGGTGTCACCGCTGATGCCCAAAGTATTCGCCACGCTATACAGCTTTCGCTGTGTGCCTTTCAGCATCTCCCTCTGATCTCCTAAGTCTCCCAACACAGCTCTGCCGCGGTCGAGGAACTCATCTAGCTGGTTCGAAGTCTGATTGAAGAACGTTTTCTCACGCAGCACGTGGCCCTCTCGGTCGTAGTCGCCGCCTTGTGGCGCACCTGCTGAGTATGGGTTCGCTCGGTATGGCGCATTTGGGTTGTAAGGTTGTGACGGTGCGAATGGTGAATGTGCGCTTGCGCTGGCATTGATGTTCGATTGCGCGTAGGGGTTTTCTGGTGTCGCGGCATGATGTGGGCGGCGGCCGAGTAGTTCTGTGCGCGCTTCTGTGGTCCTCTGTAGCTACTGTCAGCGCTGCTCTACGTGACGCTGACTCTCTCGACCAGGTTCGACACGTACGATGTCTTCGTTGGCGCTCTTTATTCGCTTAAAGCTTTCTCGGTATTCGTCCAGCTCAGCGCGGAAGTTCTTCAGTCGCTCGAATGCCTTTTCCTGCTTCGTTTGTACAGGTTCTTGCTTTGCGAGCTTGCCATAGTCGTCGATCGTGCGTGAGAAGGTCGCGAGAGAAGCATTGAGCTGAGCTTGGAGCTGTGGTGAAGGTGCTGCGCTGTCGGCGAACTGGTCCAAATCCTTGCGTATCTGGGTCGACTGCCGCAAGGCAGAGTTGAAGAGTGCGTTCTGTACCAGAGATTAGCTGCAAGCTATGTGAAAGTAGCTTTTGGTGTTGTACCATCGTCGGTAGGATATCGAAGCGAAGAAGTCAAAATTTCGCAGAAGGGGATCCGAATAGAATGGGATTTGACAATTGTCTACTTTGACGCGTCTTGGTAGCCTTACAGGCGAACTTTCTGTGTTGACACATTGCATCATCACGAAGTTCAGCAGCTGCGGCCAGATCACGCTAGACCCGGATGAGTTTAGCTGCTCCCGCGCGTCTGCCTTCTGCCCTGGTGCACCCCTCCGGGTCCTCTTCCTATTCTCAGATCATCGCCTTCGTTTCCAACGTCATCAAGATTGGACAGATAATCAGAAGTCCTTTCGAAATCAATGAGCAGGGTTAACCTATCGTTCAAGGAAGAATAGGCTTGGGAGCTGTGCGAGGCACTGGTATTGGACTTCGACTGGACTCATGCAACTACGCGTCGGAAGCTACGACTTGTGCCTGGTGTCACGCCCGCCACTCCGCCTGGCATCCTCCATCCGCCTACAAGACGTACTGGCTCGCGGGCAGTTCACATCCAATCTAGGCAGGCTACTTAGACCGCGCAAACATGGCCATGGCATCGCTCTCGAAGTACTGCATCTTCCGTCAGCTTCGAATGTGGGCTGATGAGACATCACTCACCAACGTCTTCTCGATACTGAACTCATGAGTACCCCAGATAGAGTTCGATTGACCCCATCCTGAGCCTTTAACACCACAGATTGGCCCGCCCGCTGCAGGTCGTTGTCAGTCCACCTCATGACACTCCGCAGTCACAAAACTCACCAGAATCCGCCATGGTTACGTTGTCGATATGTACTTGCCCATATTCAAGTTGCCGCGCGACTTTGTACGTATGCTCACAGCTTCCACTGTGCACCGCTGCACTCAAGCCATATGCGGAGTCGTTTGCAATTTCAATGGCCTTATCTTCGTCTTCAGCGACGTACAACGAGACCGAGGATCCAAATGTCTCTTCGTCTCGGATGCGAGCGTCTCGCGGTACATTTGTAACGATGGTAGGCCTAAGGCTGGTCGGGCTCAAATACTCCGGTTCACCGACGAGGAACACTACTCCTTTGCCCTGAGCATCCATCAGGACATCGTAGGCGTGTTGAGCGGATTGTTTGGAGACTGCATCACCAGCTGCGGAAAATTTTGCAAAAACAGCCTTCAATGTCTCGAGGAATTTGTCATAGACGGTCTCGTTCACGATGATGCGTTCTGTGGAGAAGCACAGTTGCCCATGGCTTGCGACAGCTGGACGTCGTCAGCGCCTGTACAAACACGCTCACAAACATCAGATTACCACCCGCCGCGCACGAGAATGCAGCCTTCTGCAGGTCAGCATCCTCCAGCACCATTGCCGGTCCTTTCTCGCCCAGCTCCATCGAGATTGGCTTGAGGTATTTCGCGCACACTTGGCCAATCTGCTTTCCAACCGCAGCGCTACCGATGAAGTCAATCTTTCTGACGGCCTTGTGCGCAATGATGGCTTCAGTGGCTTCGGCGGCATCTTCGCGCTTGACCTGTATGACATTGATGACACCCTTGGAGATGCCAGCTTCCGCAAAGCAATGCGCAAGCAGGTGGTGCGTCTTTGGGCAGAGTTCGGAAGCTTTAAGCATGGCAGTGCAGCTAGCAGCGAGCACCTGACCGATCGCTCGGACAGGTAACGCGATTGCACTGTTGCGTCTGAAGATGCCAGCACTTAGCTCAAACCTCTACAACGTGTACTTACGGCGGAATAACGAGTACAACACCTATCGACTCTCTCACGGTAATTATCAGGCCTTCCGCCTCTCACCGTCTGGTTTCGTACTTCGCTGGGCCACAGTACCACGTAGCTCGCTCATCGCGGCAGCAATCTCCCTAATATTTGCCACTGCGTGATGAACGTTCATGGCTGCGAACTCCTTTGAGCAGCTCGTCTCTTCGACCGGTGCCTGCATAAGATCTTGCATCTTGCCCTCAATGATGTCAGCGCCTTTCAGGAGGAAGGTGCGACGATGGGAAGGAGTTGTCCTTCGCCATGTATTTAGGGCCGCTGCGGCAGCGTCGCACGTAGCGAGAGCATCTGGAGGTGTAGCCGAGACAGCATGGTGGATTGTGGCGTTGGATGCGGCATTGATGATGGGAAACAAGCTGGTTGCTGCTGTGTCAAAGGGTTGAGGAGAACCATTGATGTGTATTGAACAATGGGAAGACCATCAGCAGCCTTGTTGTCGGGAAGAAAGACCATGGCGACTGTCAGGGCAAGTAGAGAGTTGCGTGATAGATCTCAGTTTGTATGTTAGCAGTGATTTGATGTCTATGGTGGGCTTATCTGTATGCTCTTTGTAAAAATTAGTCAGCATTGCGATTTGAACACCGATCGATGGGAGTCCGTAAGTAAGCCTTGGTGGTCGAAAGAGTACTTGGCCGTGGTGCACACTGTATTTGTATCTCGTCAACTCGCCGGAAGAAAACTAGGCCCTTTCTGCTCCAATCGGCAACTCGGTCACTCGCTCAACAACTCATGCACAGCAAGCTGTTTACAAGGACATTCTCCATTTGAATGCTCCGACGTCTCAAGAATAATACAGCATTCTTGCGCGAACGTTGACATAGGGAGGCGGTTCTTCGCTGTTGGGATCAACTCCTTCCAGAATGCGAATGCGGGGGTGTCGCGCCTGATGGCTTTGATCTGCTCCTTTGTCCATTTGCGCTCAGCCTTGGCCCTGCGCCGAGTCTCAATTCTCTGCTTTGCGCCAGCCCAGCACTCATATGATGCAGGAGGCTCACTACGTGGAGTCAGCGCTGCAGGTCTTGATGTGTGCCGACAGCCGTACCTACCCTCCACGGGCCTTGTTGATCGTACGTCTCCCTGTCTCGACAAGATTAAGTCGATGTGGAGCCACCTGTCTGCCTTCGTTTCTGATGCCGCAGGAATCTCGCCCACAGCTTTCTTGTCCAGCTTGGGAAAGCAAAACCAGAGCAGCAACAACACAGCCAAGACCGCGAGGATGATCATGATCGGCTGCAGGACTCGCACGCCCTTTGCTTGAGCAAGAGAACCGATCGCAAATGGCAGGACTGCTGCGCCCCCACCACCAAACGCGGCGGCGAAGCCAATCGCTGATACATGCATGTATGCAGAAAGGACCTTGGTTGCTGCGACGACGATGGCGGGAAAGAGATGGCCGAGGAAGAACCCCTGGAGGGCAACGAATATCGCGGAGACGTGGAAGGATGGGACGATCCAAAACAGAATTTGGCAGATCATGGCGAATATGATGTAGAGTTGACAGTGAGTTAGCAGAAAGAAACCGTCCAACACCAGGTAATACCTACAAGGACTGCAAACTTCTCCCCAAGTCTGAGAGTGACGGGACCAAGAACAAGTCGTCCGAAAGTGATGCCGGTCCAAAAGCCTGTGGCTACCATACCAGATTCAAAATCCCCACCACCTCGCTCCCGACGCATAAGGTAACGATCCAGCCACCCAGCGCGACCTTCGCGCCGACATAGCCGAGAAGGAAGACCGACGAGACCCAGGTGACTCTGCTCTTGAGGGCTTCCTTGAGACGACTCTCTGAGCCTGCTCTTGTGCGTGGGTTGGTTTCGCGATATTTATGCTCTGACCTCGGCCAGAAAGCCGACATGGATGTCGCAAGTTCGATAGCGGCGCCACCAATCTGCGAAATCATCAGTATCATCACAGCTGTGGTTAAGGTACGAACTTGCCATGATGTAGTGAAATTCATACCAGACCCAGCCGCTCTTCGTCATCAAGGTGGTTGCTGCGAGTGGACTGAGTACCGCTTCGAGGCCGTAGAAGCCAGGTAAAAAGCCCAAAACCTCGTTTGCGTTGGCCGTGTTGCCAGCCCAGGCATTCCAAGCCGCATCATCGATGCCATTGCCAAATCCTGCCACAATTAAAATGGCGACTAGAACCGGGTACGATGGGTGCAAAGCTATTCCAATGTAGGCTCCCAGATGGCAGAATGGCCCGAAAAAGGCGACTCCACGCTGCCCAAATCGAACGTGGATCCAGTTGTTGAGTAGCGCTGCGCCCACATAGCCACCTAGCGGTGACAGGAACAAAAGGGACACAATAATGTAGCTCAAGTGATAGTACTCCTCGAGATATGGAATTGTAGCCTGGAGGAAGTCAGTGACTCATCCTGATTCTCGTTATCATCTGTGGAACATACGCCATACGCAGCATCGTTGGCTCCCATGATCACGAAAGCAACAGGGTTGCGGCTGTGCGGCAGATGTTGGCCTTGGGGTTGTTTCATCGCTCTACGACTAAGACAGTGGTCGACGGCTGAGGCAAGAATTCTGCAGGGTCGATGCTCTTCGGTCCATCATCTGACAACAGTCGACCTGGATCGCGCAGTGCTGCCGAAGTGATCGGTTGAAGCTCAATGCTGGAGCCTGACTGCCCAGCTGATGAAGGTGGAGGTGTCGAGGTCGCAGGAGTCAGCGTAACGGTGTTGGTAGGCGACATGCTTGCGAGTCGCTCGCGTGACGATATAGAGATCGAGCTGTCTGTCTACTGGTGGGGGAGAGAAAACGAGGTGCGCACAAAAGCGCACATGAGGCAATGAACTTGGCATTAGGAGATGCACCTAGTCCACTTTACATGCATCGCCCCGCATTTGGCATTGGAAGCTCAAAGACATAGCGTCCTGCATAGCCTGTTCTCGAACGTGCGTGGCCAGACTCAGGCTGAGCTGCTTCGGTGAACCTTGCTGTGAGAACATCGGCATAGAAATGCGAGAAATGCTAGCTTCTTCGAGCGAGAGAATGCGAAATGCCAAGGCTCGCTGACGTAAACTTCACAATCAGCTGCATAGGTCTTTCCCCCTTCGCTTTCTGAACTTGAGGCGGGATCTCAGACTGTCTTCGAATGTGAGTGGAGATGGAGACTTCTCCATTAATTCTCCGCCCGAGGCCGTCACCCGGGAAAGGCGGCGGAGCTTCCCTTTAGCGAGGCAGCGCGGGAAGGAAGCCCCGTAACGTGGAAGAAACGTCAATCATCCATCACCATTAGTGAATCACGCCACGGCTTATTCTGTCACATCACTACGATACAGTCAATACACGCACGTCATTGGAAAAGAAGATTTCGACACCCAGGGCGTTGCGAAGTCGCAAACTCATGTTGTTGGGGACCTATCGCTCTATCGAAAGACAATTGTCTATGCAGTCCACATGTTCTTGCCCTTGAAGGTCGAGCCGATCTCGCCCCACTTGATGTTAGAGAAAGTTGTGGAAGGCGCAGGCTGGACCTTGACGATTTCCTTGGGATCGCCCTCAGTGGCACTGCATGGACCAGCATCACCGCTGTCGAGCCAGTTCATGAAGCCACTCTCGTCCCACCAAACACTCATGGCCAAGACCATACCACGGCTCAGCGCATCGCCCATGCCCTTCATAGCTCCAAGGTTCATGAAGGTAGTCGCGCCATTGGCAGCGCAGGTCGCGTCGTTCAAGGTGATGTTCTTGGGCTCATCCTCGAAGACGATGCCGTTCTGGACGTACTTGCGCTCAATAGACTGGAGAACACCGTTCTTGGCGGGGAACTGAGTAACGACGGTGAAGGGCTTTTTGGTGTCGATCTTGAGGCCAAGACCATAGAAGTTCTTTGCGCCGTTGCGGTAGGAGTTCTTGCCGCAGCCGTTCTTGTCGCAAAGACCGGTAGCGCCGCACTCCGCGCCCTGGCACTTGAAGAGGCTGGGCTTGCTGCATGTGTGGGGAGCGATTTGGGTGGATTCGCTGTTGGCCTCCCAGATGTCCATCTCGTTGCAGCAAACACCGGATCCGTCAATGTTGCCCTGTATATCGTTAACAAATATCTAGTCACGACCAGGTTCGAGAACTTACAACACCGTTGACCCAAGGAGTAACGAAGCACTGAGCATCGCAGTATCCGGTACCAACGCTGGCACCTCCAGGGTTCAAGGCCGAGCGGCCACCGTCCGCCCTCATCTCAGAGAGATACAGAGCGCCGTTCATACCGCAAGGGAGTTTCGAGACATCGACATCGAAGGTGAACTCCTTGCCGGTCAACTGAAGCATCTCGTAGTCCTTCTTGCCCTTATTCAGAAGGTATGCCCTGGGGCTCGAGAACTTCTTGTCCTTGCCGTAGAAGTCCATGCGCAGGCTTGCGCCATTGGTGAAGATGCCATAATCCTGGTAGTTGCTGATGGGCTCGAGGATGCAGTTCTTCGCGCAGGTCTTCTCATCAGGGCAGACAGCTGGGTCGGCTGCACTGCCCCAGTTGCCGCAACCCTTGGTGGTGTCGTTCTTCTGGTGAATATTGTGGCTAGCAGAGTCCAGAACGATGTAACTGTCTTGAGCCTTGCAGCCGCCTTTCTTAGTGCACTGGTAGGTGGTCAACTTGGGCTGCTTCTCCGTACCCTTGCCAAGAGACTGAGCAGAAGCAACTGCCAAGAGAGCAGACGCGATGATGCTGTAGTGAACCATAGTGAATAAGCTGTCACGAGGAATTGCGTGATGATACAGAGCAAGACAACATATCTCTTCTTATACTCAAGCTTCCGCCTCTAGGACGGAAATGAAGATCAGCCTTCCGTCTTGTTGCTTGCCTACTACGGCACATACGTCTCGACCCTTTCATTTAGGATCCCTCGAATGCAAGCGTGCGGCGAAATCTTAGGATCTCGGTCATCCCACGGTTGTAAACTTTCAGGGTCCGTTATTGGGCGAAACATCTCGCAAAATGTAAGGTACGCATGATCGGCCCGGTAGAACATGTGGTAGAAGCCTTGGCTCCTGCCGCTAGACAAGCTCATTCGTCCAGATAAATTGTTCTTGATTGCGGGGCCCCGGACTAGAGCCGCTGGTTCAACAGACGAGCCAGGGTATTTACCCGGTTTCCAAGGTTGTGGGCCATCGTGCAGGATTAATTAACCACGCTGACCGTTCAATCTTGAGGCTACAATCACATGCCCAAGCCTTGCATACACTACGGCGATAGTGTTCATGCATGCGCTTAGGTCCGCATTACGGCAGATGAACAGTGTGGTCTTGGGCCACGATAAGGAGAGATGAATGAGAACAGTAAAATCGATGACGTGTTATTTTGTATTAAACTTACCTTCGCAAAGTCTGATATCGAGCCTGAACAGCTCTGAGAACATTGAGACTCGTTGACATTACTTACGAGATTCAACTGAGGTTGACTTACCGCCCACCTCGACCTTCGCGCCCGCAGAAGCGAGCTGAGATAGCGTCAATAGTGGCGGTTGACCGTTCTTAGTGAACCCAACCCGCCCGCAGGATGAGGCAAGTGGCAATTGCTGTTCTTGCAGTGGCCGAGGTTGAGGGCGTGTGGGTGGCATAGTGTACTGGAAATAAGGGAACTCGCTCATGACACCAGGTGAGAGCGGGTGAGTCGGCAGACCATGATCAACAGGCTCGACGGACCGAAATGCAGTGACAGTGCTTCGACAAGACCCACAAGATTGACTCGAGGCTCATCAGTGGTGTCGACGATCTGTTCGAACTTACTGACTGCAGGTTCCTTGGGTGGCGACTTGCTCACCTCTGCTGTCAGCTCCGACACCGCTGTCCTCTTCCAGCTGGATGGTAGCATTTAGTCTAGTGTCAAATCGATGGAGATATTGGTCAGTGTTGATCTGCAAATTGTTCGTGGTCAAAGTGATGAAAGGTTCTCACATAGGACTTTCTCAAAGTTGTGTGATCTTTGGGCAACACTGTACAATCGATCGTGTCCACATAACAGGTCTTAACGGCTTTTGTACAGCGAATCGCATCGTTTACGCACAGTGGTATCTCGATCTGGCCTTAGCTATCCCCTTCATGCTCTGGCCGAGCGATCTCAAGAGTGTACACCGATCTTCTGTAAAGAGTGCGAGACGACTGCTATTACGCCTTTAAGTAGAAGACTACAACAAGTCTTCTTACTTTTGTTAATGAAGACTCAACCGTGTGTTGCTGCTCTAGCAACGCTGTATTGAAAATTCGATCCTCGTCGCCCGTCCCTACCTCCGGCTCTTCGTCACGTCCGTCGGCTTGAAACAATGGCGGACCAAATAGATAGACGCCCAGTACAGCCAGCCCTGCCATGACTTGCAGTCGTTTCTTGAGGTTCCTCAGTTTCGCAGTGACTCGCTTATCATATCGCAGGACTAACCAGACAAAAGCTATGATCGCCAACAGACCAAGTGCCGAACCAACGAGTAAGCCTGGGAGGCGGCCGCTGGAGATGGTCGACATGTCGATGCTTCGGCGTCCAATTCGCGGTGTACCAAAGTGAAATGTGATCATTGTAACGGGTGTGATTCAGATCAGGGGATCAGGTAAATGAAATCCGCTGATGATGGCTTAGGTAGCCGGCCAGACCGAGCGAGAATGCTTGAAATGAAGACTACACATAAGTGAAAACATCTGTCGACGAGTGAAAACCGTCGTGGCTGCGCACAAAGCACAAAGCATAAACAAACATTGAAGAAGCAGAAATCTTTGCAACATGCGCACAAGTGGACATTCAGAACGGAAATAGAGAGAACGGCAAATGTAGGACAGGATTATGGAATGAGAAAGTAATACCTAAGGAAATTTCCCTACATGCTCGGCGGTCAGACTGTGGCAACTTCACCGCCCCAATGTCCACTTCCTTTGGTTGGTCCCCATGGTTCTGGCGCGTGATGGTTGCGCTACGAACGCTTACATCACCATCGTTGCGGACTATGTTAGCAAACTGAAGAGGCTTCAGGTCCTTCTTACCACCAGAAACGTCGCGGTTCGCGGCGGTGTTGGACTCCGACGTCGACCTCATTGGCGATTATATCTGTAGACTCTGATGATGACACCTCGACTGAAGCATTGACTGGATCCAGCTGAGTCGAGTCTGTCGCTTCAGTCATGTCAGGCTCAGGCGCTGACACGACAGCGCCAACAAGTGTAACTTCGGATGATTGATGAGAAGATTGGACGTCGGGCAGGGCGCAGCCCTGCTGTACGTCAGGTTTCTTCGGGCGTCGTGCGAAACAACCATGATGGTGCATGTGAATAAGCACGTACACGACGACGCCGAGAGTACCTGTACCAATGAGTGCCCAAAGGAAGACAGTAGTGTTGTCCATGCTGAGTGGTCGAAGAGGCCACTTAGATTGGTAAGGTAGAGATGACACACCTCAAGATACCCTTGTGATGAAGGCGCCCCGGTGACGCTGTGAAGGAAGCCATGATGCCTCACAGTGCCAAATGCTCCCGCTCTTTCACAGTGCGCGCTGGCAGTAACAGTTATTGCTTCGAATCAAGGCGGCACTCGCGGCGTTCGTCTCGACTCGGGCGATATTCAAATCTTGGAGTTTGCGTAGCGTGGAATTTTGCCAGACCGGCTGCGACTGCAGGCATTGCGCGACATTCGCCGCAACTCGGCTCGCTCAGGCCCTTCATGTGCGAGGCTGAATTGCAGAGGATGGAGATGTCGTAAATGTGGATAACGTTGCAGACGCATTTAAAACGCGTCGAGCTTTAGCGCGACTTCCAGGGAAGGGGTGATGGTGACGTCACTCCCAGTAGCGTATGCTCACCAAACAACAATCAACACACCCTGGTACGACGACTGATTCCCAGACCCGCGTGAGTCGCGCACAGTTTTCGCGCTGCACACTAAGCTCGAGGACGACATTCATAACTTCTGTGACGTCGAGGTCTTCTGCCTCTCCATCTGCCTGGTGTACGTCACCAAGAGATGTCGGAGATGTAGCCATGTCAAGGAGGACAACGCCAACATCGGCACGTCACGATGGGTAAGTGATCCGTGTACCTCTCAATAAGATAACGGACCTGGAGGTACTGACAAATCCATCCACCAGACGCAGCGCCCCAACCTCGGAAATTCAAGGCAAGCCATGCAACAACCGCCCAAAAAGACCAACGTACCAAGTGATGGCCCTACAGCAACCGTCTCGAACGAAGCCGTGAAATACCCCTCCGATTGCAACTATATGAGCTCGACTTGCTCGTTATCAGCGAACAGCTCGAAAGACTTGCACAAACGACATCCTGGTCTTTTACACTCCCGTTAGGATCTCGCGATCAAGAGACACAGCAAAAACTTCGTAAAGCGGTACAATCAAGACTAATGAGTACTGAAACGCGAGTGCTTTCTGCCTGTAGCGCGAACTTCTGCAGAGGCTCGGGAGGGAGAGAGACGACAACATTTCTCTTGCGGCAAGCGCGGCCATGGGCGTTGTCTTGTGCATTTGGGAAGTCGTTGATGGCAAACTTGTTGGAGTCGAACAGAAGGAGGTGACGCGCAACTGACACGTGGCGAGGACAGGTATATACAAGGCTTTGAATCCTCCAGCTTGTGTTGCCCCCAGAACTTGAGATTATCAGAGGCCTTTGGATCAACATCAACTCTCAATGTCTTTCTCACCTGGCATCAACACCGTCGGACGTGCACATCATGTGCCATTCCCAGTCCCAATCTCGACCTTGGGCCAGACTCGAGACGTGTACAACTGGGAGCTAATGTGCGATATGATGATGCAGGACATACGCATCGTGGCAAGCCACATGAAGATGACGAGGATGGAATGCGTCAGAAAGCGGCTTGAAAGACAGCAAGTTTTAGCGCAACGCACGCGAGAGCAAATTAGCGACAGAGTGGTAGCGCCAGAAAATGCAACCGGCCAGTGAGAGCCGTTCAGAGGTCTGAGGCTAGTGTGTACTTTTTCTCGTTGCAAGATCAGTTGTATCGAGCATTCGGTCCTGACACAGCCTTCGTGATGAGTCTCTATCCGAGTGCTTGTCCCATCAGAGTCCCCGGAATATGAAAATGCCGCCCACCGCGTAGCCTTGGCAGTATCATTGCACGGTTTTGGCGAAGCCCGATCACTCCAACCATGCAAGTCAGCCTTTTATTGATCGGGCAAACACACTGTAAGGGGCCACTGCATTGCTCAAGCGGATGCAACGTACCACGGGGGACCTCCGCGGCTTTACCACATATCTTGAATGTTTGTTTGCGAAGAATATTTTGAAACGTTAGCATAAGATCGATACATCTGAGAAGGCAGAAATTGTTGATGTTGGTCTCCGTGAGTTGTTCGCAGTTGACCTCCCTTTCGCTATGTTTCCCTTCGTAATGATGACAGGGCTCAAGACTCTGTACCACAGTATGTTTGTCCTGTACAGCAACGTATGTATTGGCCGTCACCAGCGCATCGTTCCCGTTGCTAGCCACGAATGGTAATAGCACCGACGCCAGATGACTGCTCAACGGCAACACTCACCACTGATGCCAGTAGTGAAGAAAGCCAAGGCCTTCGGCCGGAATTTTGGTTCGCTGCATGACCAGCAACGTGGAGGTCTTCATCGAGCTTAACGCCAAAGTGTGGGGGCTGGAAGCGCGCTTGCCACAGATCTAATTCAGCATATAAGATCCTAAGCATTCGTCGAGCCTTTACAAAGTTTCAGACACCCAACGTCATTCTTACTCTTCCGGTCGTGCATCTTTTCTAAGCTACTGTCGTTTCCATCTCCACCATCGTGATGGATGACTTCTATGCCCGAACCTATGGTGGTTGGAATCCACACCGCAGTCAAAGAGACGCACTTTGCTGTTCAATCTATCCACAATACGACGACTACGGTGTTTTGGTACCGATTGCCAACCGAGTTCCTACTGTCACCAGGAAGTTCCCAATCTACACGTACGATTCAGAAGAGGATACCGAAAGCGACAGCGATCTCAATCCAAGAAAGACGATCAAAAACGCAGAAAAGGCGGCAGAGGCCAAAGTGAAAGCAACAGAGGAATACGAGAAAGCCAAAACAAAGTTCGATGAAGCAAAGAAAGCTCTTGAGGAGTGCGAAGCCAAACTGAAGAAAGCGTCCAGGAGACTGAATCAATATGGAAGGGTACTCGAAGAACGCCGATATGGAATCAGATGTCCATAAAGCACGGTGTCAGTGAAGGGTATGAAGGAAGTCACGGGCTGCTCGCAAAATGGAAAGGATGGTAACTTGACGAGAGACATGCAGAGATAGGCCTGGTGTCGCGACTTGGTTGTTGCGCGCCAGACAATTGGTGCCTCCCTAGCTTTGGTGTCAGAGATTGTGTTCTAGGCCTTTGTGTTGATTACTTAGAGTAGTGCGATCGTTACACAGTAACCTTTTGACCTCGCCCGTTTGGTAGAACGAAGGTTGAGATGCCAAGTCACTGTCCATATAGTTGTAATGTTATCGGTTTTGCGTCGCTGCCGGCGTCATAATCATCTGTCACGCGAATGACACGTCCTATGTGATAACAAGGAAGAAGCACAACCATCCCTACGTCTTCCTTGACAGCCCACTAAGTGGACGTGGTAGCGTTTCTCTCGAACGTGAATTGCGAACCGCATCAAACGCTTTCAGTCATCGTGTTCGAGCAGATCCATAAGAGCAGATCTCGCTAAAGGTCGGGCTGCTCTGCAGCGAGCGATTAATCTCATAAGCAGACGTAGAAGCCTACCGACACCCAAAACCGCCATGCGTGCCGATGATTCCAGCAATCTTGCGACGCGTGACAATACCACGGCCAGAGACGTATCTGATCACAGACCCGTTAACATGGAAGACGAGCCTCTTCGTGAAGATGAAACTTTGCTGCGGGCTGAGCCTCGTGGGGACAATCTGGCTGGACAACGATCACCGACCAGCGATCGGCATGCAGGTCGTGATAGCGACAGCGGACATGACAACAACGAGCCCAGCACATCCGTGGCGTCTTCTGTAGGCGCCGCAACCATAAAGGACAACACAGAGAGTGTTTCGCAAGTGAGTGGGCAGATTCACCGTGTTAGAACCTTGCAAACAGTCATTGAGATTCGTGTTTTTCACCGCTATGCCGATGTCGAGGTGCGTCCGAATGATACGCGCGCATTGTACGCAGATTGTGTGGTTAGCGTGGTCGAAGATGGCTTCAAGGAGGCCCCGCAACTGAAGCAAGATTAGCTATTCAGATATGCGAAAATAACGGGACGATAGTCGACATACCTTCCGGACATGACAAACCACCTGCAATTTTGAGCGTTATACCATATATATCGTAACACAGTCAGACAACGGAGGTTGGGTGACTTGGATGGCACATCAGTGCGGTCATACCACATAATTCATTGAAGCTTGTACGTTCCGATTCCATAGTGTCCGAATTCACAAATGTCAGCACGGGAAACACATAAAGCCCTTCAAACGGATGGCCGTACTGCAAGCAAGCTGCACAACACGAGTCACAAGATGCTGAGGAAGATTGGTTCTCTGTCAGAGATTAGCAGCAGTACTCAGACTAGGCCGCGTAGTCCTTTCCAAAGTCCTTTACTTCGAAGGATACATACAGCGCCCGATCCGTCTAAAGCGGGTGACACTAAAGAGGAGGCTCGAGCGGCCCGAACAGATAGTACATGTTCGTCCCGGTGACCGAAGCGCAAAAGGCTGACAATTGCCCTAGTCGCGACGTTCGAGCCCCTGCCGGAGCACGATGAGTCGCATGTCGGTCCGTATGGGGTGGAAACGCCGTTGCACTGGGACTTTGTTGTCAAAGTGACTGAAGTCACAGTGGCCGTCAAGATCGACGCCGAGAAGTGGAGCTGTACAGACCCGGGTCATAACGACGATGGACTCGAAAAGGGTGGCGTTGAGCCCAAGAAGGGTTGACATGTTAAGGTATGGATCTGTACCTGGTGCTGCAACTACTCTGCGTATTCGACAAGGTCGACGTGTAGACGATCTCTTTGCGGAATGGCGGACGGCGACCCGATTGTGTGCATAGTACATCATTCACTCCGCAGCCATGTATTGGTCAAAGTGTCTCTTCTCAACCGTATTACATCGCGGCGAGACGATAATGCAGCCGGCTCCGTTTGATCATCATCCTCGGCAGGTAGTACATGACTGATGAGAAGTACTTCTTGCAACCCTTGTAGTACCGTCTCGTGTGATCTGTGATGCCCAGGCGGGGCAACGGCCAATTTGCGAATAGCTTCTTTGTGGTGCACAGGAATTGACCCCAAGCCTCGGGCTGTTACGAACTGGTCCAGCGTAAATGCATCTTCAAATGCCCAGATCCAGAGCTTGAAGGGCATCAGAGAAGTGTCCTGGCGCATCTGTCGACAGACACGGCCCAATGTGATAACGTCTGTGTCGAATGGCACAGCCTTCGAGAACAGGTCACGTGCCGACGAATCGAGGAGTGGCTGTAGATCATCGAAGCAGCTGTATGAGTAGCCCCTTGGTGAGAAAATTCCTGCCCAGTTCATGCGGATGTGGACGACGCGACTGTCGATAACGTATTCGTAAATCTGAGAGCGCAGCTCAGGTGGCAGGCTCAAGAGCGGAGATTGTCCCGGTGCTCTTGAGATAGGCGTCATTGGCTCACTGGGAAGATGATCCGCCGTAGATGTACGTAGGGGGCTTTGACTACGACAGAACGATTCGTACAGCGACATGTTGGGAGATCTTGTATGAGCAAGGACGAGAAATCGTGAGGAAGAAGTGATGGGTGATGTCGATGTGATCGAACGAGAGGAGGTGGGCCGTGCGCTTGCCCTTGTTCAGACTAGCTTGCGGTGACACAATCAGGGAAATGATGATCTCTTCACGAGGAACGCGTCGGGAACGACAACGCATCTTCTTCGTACCATGAGCGCCCGAACTATTCGAGGCAGCATTGCATACCAACAATTACTTCACTCCCATCTTCGCAGCACAGCTGCTACCATAGGTATATGACAGCCACCCTCTTATACTCCCCAGGTTGTGAAATTTCAGCTGCTCGTACAGCTGCTTAGTGGCCTGGCACTGCGGACACATGATCCTTCGCGAGGATCTTTTTCGCATTCTCGATCCTCTCCATTTCGAGTTCCTTTTGCTTGTCATCCAAATCGTCGGGCAATGTGCCGAGCGCACGGTCACCAAAGAGCAGGTCGATCTCTTCCAGCGACAATTCTTTGGTTTCCTGAAATCGTTAGCCGCGGACAAAAGAGCAGACCTTGCGCACAAGCAGACCTTGTAAAAGAAGAAGATGCACGGGAAAGTGACAACCAGATTGAATGCCACGAAGATGAAGTAGAACTTCCACTCAGTTCGGCCCAAGCCGATTGGAGATACTTGCGACCATACCGTGCCGACGAGCCAGTTTCCAAAACCTGTTGCGAAAGCTGATCCGCGACCACGAATACTCAGGGGCATGATCTCTGAAGCGTACACCCAAGAGATGGGACCGAATGACACGCTAAAGATGCAAGACACCAGGAACAGGAAGAACACTCCGGCGGCAGAGAGAGCATCCTTGCGAGACCCAGTGGCGCTCTTTACTTGCGAACCCACTCCTGCTTCACAAACCAAAGCAACGGTGATCGCAATCGTGCCGAACAAGAGCGGCTTCCTCCTGCCAACTCGATCAAGGAAGAAGACGATGAAGATCAGGTTGAAGATTGGGCCAACAACATTGTAGATGCCGGTGACGAGCAACGCGCGGTCGCCTTCTATGCCAAGGTTGTGGTACATAATCGTCTGATAATAGCCGATGACATTGATACTGCAAAACAGGGTCAGTATGTAGCTTCTGAGCAAGAAGACTTGCATACCCTGTCATTTGCCCAAAAAGCTGGATCGATGTTGCGTGCAACAATCTGGTGCGCCAGGTTGGGACCTTGAACATGATCGCCCAACCTGGCGCTGTGATAGCCTTCTCAGCTTCAATGGTGAGCTTGATCTCGTTGAATTCCTGATTGATCCAGTCCCCGTTGGTTCCGTCATAATGCAACTTGTGTAAAACTCGCAACGCCTCATCGCTGCGGTCAGTCTCAACGAGGTAGCGAGGACTCTCAGGGAAGAACATGATGCCGAAGATCAGCAGAAGACAGGGGACGCATTGGAACGCGAGTGGAAAACGCCAGGAGAACGAGCTGGTATCGGGCACCTTCGAGGATCCGTAGCCCACCCAAGTGGAGACGATGAACCCGATACCAATCATTTGCTGGGCGATACCGACAATCAACCCTTGTCAAACGTTAGCCAAATCTCACCAGAATGTCATATGTAACCCACCTCGTTTCTTTGGGTGCGCGCATTCGGATTGGTAAATTGGGACAGACATGGACAGGACACCAACAGCCCAACCGGCCATAATGCGGCCAGTAAGGATCATGCCAAGATGCTGAGCGGCAGTCTGGAGTACAGCACCGATCAAGTTGATGATGGCGCCGAGCATGATCGTTTTTCTACGACCAAGACTGTCCATGGTAAGACCTCCCCTATCTGCTGTTAGGCTGTACCATCCTCGAATGCCTGCTTTGCTTACATCAAGGAGCCGAAGAACGCACCCTGGTTGCTGTCAGATCCGTCATCTTCGAAAACTTCTTCTACTTACTCCGGAAAACGTCGCATTAATAGCCCCTATGATATTGGATTCTGCATTCGTATCGAAGAAGTGCAGGAAGTGGGGTGATTGGATGACGATGGTCATCACCCCAGAGTCGTACCCGAATAGGAAGCTGCCATTGGCAGCAAACACTGCCAAAAGGACGTTGAACAGAAGACCCATCTTTGCTAGTGGTTCGCACGAGGCGATAGGCACACAAGATCTGGGTTGCAAGCATTCCGTGTGAGACGGTACCCAGCCTTTAAGCATACCAGCAAAGCACGAAGTCACGCCGTTGTACAACGCTGATCATGCATGTTGCACCACGCCACAAGCACCTGGAGCCGGATGCCGCCCCTAGCCTCCATGAAAGACCTCCCAGCCGCCAACAAGATCAAAAAGTGGGTCATTTTGCAAGGCTTGTTGACCCCGAACTCAAAAATCTGGGGTCAGAATAGGGTAGTCGGGGTACAGTAGCGTGAGCGGGGCCAAAGCGTTGCGGGAGGCAATACTTGATTTCCCGCCAATCGACGGTATGCGCGATGCATCTCCGCCTCTTTCCAACGAATTACCCGACGGCTAATTGTTGCAGATGGCATTTTCGCGCCTACTAGGACAGTGACATCTGATCGCAAAAGAGTTGTGTGGGTTTACTTTACCTACTTCGCCTATTTGAACGCGCACTGTGCATCTCCGTGTGCTGTTTGTAGTAGCACACCCGTGATCAACGTTCCGCTATCCTATCCGAGTTTCGAAACCTTCCAATCACCTGTCAACGCGTCCAGGCCTGTCAATTCACCATTCGAATCAACTTCCAGAGTGCCCTTCTCATCGCCGCTGGTATCCACAAGCACGGCTTTGTCACCTCGCTTGGCACCATACAGACGCACTTCACCTCCAGAGCTCAGCCAATCATACCCGAACCCACCTGGGCCGTCTGCTTGACCGAGGACTAACACGCTTCCTTCGCGCACGAACAACGGTAGTTCGAGGAAACCGTACTTCTCTTTGATCCATCGGCCGCCTTGAACCTCTTTGCCATCCCAGAAGCTGAACCATCGACCTGGTGGCAGGTAGTACTCGGCAGTGCCGTCTTCCTCGAAGACCGGGGCAGCAAGAACTTGGCTCCCGACCATGAACTGGCGGTCGCAGTACCAAGCTGTTGGATCATCTGGGAACTCAAGCGCAATTGCACGAACGCTAGTCGGCCAGCCATTCGCGACACTCTCGACAGACTGAGCGTACAAGTACGGCATGAGCTGGCGCTTGAGCTGGACCCAATGCCTGAGAACATCTGTGCAGTTCTCTGGCTCTGTCGAAGAGTCGTCTACTAACCATGGCACTCGGTACGAATTCGAGCCGTGAAGTCGGCTGTGTGAGTTGAGCAGTCCGAAGGCCACCCAGCGCTTGTAGATCCAAGGAGGTGGGCTGCCTTCGAACCCACCTATATCGCTGGTCCAGAAAGCAAAGGATGCCAGGCCAAGGTTAAGACCTCCTCGCACCGACTCAGCAAGCGCAGCAGGTGTAGACTCGCAGTCGCCGCCCCACTGCAATGGGAATCTTTGTGAGCCGGCACAGGCTGTGCGTGCGAAGAGAATAGCCTCATTCTTGCCAAATTTTCTCTGCACTGCCTCGTACACAAGCTTGTTATACATGAACGCGTAGTAGTTGTGCATGCGGCTGGGATCGACGCTCTTGTCGTGCCACTGGACGTTCTTGGTTGGTATTCGCTCACCGAAGTCGGTCTTGATCGAGTCCACACCCATCTCGAACAGCTTGTCCATGCATTCGCTGAACCACTCGCATGCTTCTGGGTTCGTGAAGTCCACTACACCCATACCTGTCTGCCAGAGGTCCCATTGCCATACGTCGCCGTTGGTTTTCTTGAGCAAATATCCTTTCTCTGCAGCGAATTTGAAGACTGGGCTAGCTTGACCAACGTACGGATTCGTCCAGACGGAGACTTTGTTGAACAAACCCGCTTCTTTCCCACGCTGGATCTGACCTTTGGCATCAGGGAAGAATTCCGGGTCCCACACGAAGTCGCACCAGTGGAAAGCCCGAAGCCAGAAACAGTCGAAGTGAAACACTTCTACTGGAATCTTCGACTCCGACATGCGCGAAACGAAGTGGTTAACGGTGTTCTCATCGTAAGACGTGGTGAAGGAAGTGCTGAGCCAAAGACCGTAAGACCACGCTGGGACCCGGTTCGCCTTGCCTGTCAAGATGGAGTACTTGGTCAGGACTTCCTTTGGTGTCGGTCCGTAGATGAGGTACCTTGTCTGTCAGCTCAGTTTTCCCATTGCCCATCTATGCGCTCACCACTTCAGTCGTTGTCCCTCCACTGTGGTCTGTAGTCTTGAACACCGCTCGCTCCCAATCTCGAGGTCGATCTTATCTGGCGTGTCAATGAAGACGCCATAGCCCCTTGAGCTCAGCCAAAAGGAAACGTTCTTGTAAGCTTGCTCGCTGGAGGTACCACCGTCTTCGTTCCACACTTCAACATTCTGGCCGATCTTGTTCCACGCACCGAACCTTTCACCCAACCCATGAATGGATTCGCCAACACTCAGCTCCGTCTGCGTGAAGACGTAGTGCTTGTGCGCGCTTAGATCCTCGACTTGCTTGGGTGTCGCCAGCGCAGGCGAATATGCAAGGCCAACACTACGGCTCAGTAAGGAGGTGAGGTGTTTCGAATCATCAGTGGCATGAAACTTGATATCGAAAGTGTGATTATTGCCACTGACGGTGGCACTCAGCGATCCGGAGGTGACAGTGGTCCCTTTTCCATCAGCGCTCTTCTTGATTCCGGCAGTCGACTCGGGCCGTCCATCCGGAAATAAGTCGAAGTCTGGGCCAAGACGCCTGGCACCTGCGTGGTGTGTGACTTCAAGGGATATTACACCATCGAACTGTGCCTCCAGCTCCACAGAGAGAGTTGCAAGATTGAGAGTGTCACCCCTGGAGAAGATCTTCTTCGTGGGAGCCAGGAGCGTTACTGCTTTCTTGTCCTCGCGAGGCGTGACCGAATATACCTCTTCCGCATGCTGAACCGTGAACTGGTCGTTGACCAACCACATACCTTCATGCAGTCAGTGCCATCCTTGCATGCTCAATCCTGAGTTCTTACCATCGCGAAACTTCATCTTGCTGGTTACGAATCGTGAAGTTATCGAAGAGCCTCAATGACGTCTGAGGACACGACGAAAGTAGCTCCAAGTACATTCATCTTTTATCCTTCTCTGCATCCATGTCCCAAAGCGAAAAGTGGCGCGCTCGGACCTGCGGGCCGTCCCTGTCTTCAAGGTTGATGGTGTGTGGATGGAAGATTCGGTGGGTGCTTGTCCGAGCCCCCTCACGAGCGGGGCAAGGACGGCCTACCCGAACAGGCAGTCGTGCGGCGCTCAGCAGTTGCAACCACGCCCCGAACTTGCAGTGCTTATTTCTCGGCAGATTCTTGAAAGGAGTTGTCTGCCGCAACTGACGTCGATGTTTCCATTGTTCCCCTTGCTCGGTCTGCCGCAGCTGCCGCGCGTTAGTAGGCGTCTACTCCACCTTACTTGCCAACATCATTTCAGCGTCCGCAACGTTGCCAACAAAGCAGCTATGTTGCAGCCACAGAGCTCTCGGATAAGCTGTGGTCATCGTGACCCTTTTCTGGTGTTCTGAGTCAAATCTGGAAATTGTCAAGATGCCGCGGACCGTGCCTGTTCTGTCGGGAGACATGTGTTGCTGGCATGTGAGAAGATTGCGCACAACTCATGCATGCTACATGTGTAGTACGCTCGAACAGCTTGAAAGAATTGGCAACCCTTAGCAAGGGGGCGTCAGACGTGTCGGGGCAAGAAGCGTGGACCGGTGCATAGTTGCGTAGCTGCGCCAGTCGTTATCTTTGCCCACTTGTGCACTCGAAATGTAGGTCATCAAAATCCTCGTCAACGACATATACCTTCCAGCAGTTGGACTTAATCCAGTTTGCGCCTCCACCGTCTCTTCGAGCCAAAGACTGGACTGAACTGTCACCGGCTGCTGGTAGCCGCCTCGTTCACTTGTTGGACGACTGTCTTCAACACTTCGACAGCACCGAATCGATATTTTCCCTCTCCGACCCAATCGAGCCGTCCATCCACTCGCCAAGCCAGCCGAACAGGACATCATGGCGCTTACCATTCTCATGTTCTACACACGACGACCGGATTTCACTCCAGCTCATTTCAGGGAGCACATGGAGTCGAAGTATCTTCCAATCGTAAAGGAGGTAATGGGGCCTCATGTCCCGGTGGTGACGACATTGCGATATATTGAGCGGTGTGGCGGAGGTTTTCGCGACAGGCTATGCGCAACTCTCGCATCGAAGTATCGGAATGCCGAGAATGCGCCAGTGCTTCTCGTAGGCTATCCGAAAGATTTGGGCTGGGATGCGATGGTTGAGATGTCCTTCAAAGATGATCTGCATCTGATGCAGGGTTATGCTGCGACCAACAGTGCGGAGGGACAGCGAATTAGAGACGCAGAAGAAGAGTTCACGATGCCCGAAGCCATGAAGGTCGTGTTAATGGGCCGCGTGTTCCTGACAGATCGACAAGAGGGCGGGAAAGAGGTAAGTGCATGTCGCTCGGTTGTCGGTCGCGGGCTATTCTTGCGCTACAGTACGTCTGCCGCAAACAGCAATGTGCAAGTGCAAGAACGGTAAGCTCGACAAGGCTGACGATCGATGCTGATGATTGACTGGGATCTTAGCGACATAAGACCTACCGTTGAGCAGATCGCAAGACTATACGATGATGACCACTTGGCACCGTACCGAAATCCGACGTTGAATTACACGCTGGTTGCACGCTGGTTGCACGCTGGTTGTGCAGCGCGTTGAAAAGCTGGAAAAGGACTCGAAGGCAAGGACACGAAAGCGTGAAGAGCAGCGGAGAGTCTGATTGGCCGACTCCGCTGAAGCGCAGCAATTGTTGTCCCGTTGACGACCGGTGGGCTTTCGGGAGATGTAGATCTACGAATGCAGAGAATTGCGATCATTTCTAAGTGTGCGAGGCTGGTCTCGAAGCTCGCGCCAACAACAACTTGCCGAGGCACCGAACTTTTCGTCCGCCTGAATTTCCTCGGGCACTCGCCGGACCAATATGCAAACCCTGTTGCAGAGGCTGATTGTTTGACCCATTTCACGTCAAAGATTGTAAAGGGGATTTTCGAAGGGGCAGCAGATGGCGCCGTACCGAGCTGTTGTGGAGTTTCCACGCGTTGAAGCCCTGGTCGAGTTAGCGTGGAAATGCACAACACCTTACCAAGCCAGCAGTCCAGTGTGCAAAATACACATATAACAGCCAGCTCAACCTCTGCCTCTATCGATGCATCACATGACAACCCCAATTTATATTGATCGAGATCCTCAACATCGAGTCCCAAAATGACTGCACTGTTGAACACCCCTATAACAACGCCCTCAGGGGTTATCTTTCCCAACCGCCTCGTCAAAGTATGTCATTTGTTCACCGGCGGAACAGTTTGCTGATCGATATCAGGCCGCGATGGCAGAGGACATGGCCAAAAACGCCGATCCTGGTGAAGAGCATATCACAGCATACACCAAGTGGGGATCTGGAGGATGGGGTTCTCTGCTCACAGGTAAGCTATCTTCTCCAAGTTACCACTGTATGTATACTCAGACCTGCCTAGGTAATGTCGAAGTCTCCAGCAGATATCGCGGTTCGTTCGGCTCCATTGTCGCAAGGCCGTCGATTCCAGAAAGCACGCGCAAAGTTTGGCAACGCTGGGCAGCTGCATCACAAGAGGAGGGAACACCGACTCTTGTTCAGCTCGTACATCCCGGCAGACAAAGTCCGCCCAAGGCTGGCGATAGAAGCTTCTTTGAGCCTACGATCGCGCCATCTCCGGTGCCATTGAACATTGGAAGCGGCCTTCTTGAGCGGGCGATCCAAAAGATCGCCTTTGGCACCCCTAAGGAGATGACAGTAGCAGACATCGAGGAAGTGATCGACCAGTTCGCATATGCAGCGAAGATGTCATACGAGGCTGGCTTCAAAGGTGTAGAGCTGCACGGCGCCCACGGCTACCTGCTGTCAACGTTCCTGACAGCGAGGACGAATTTGCGTACAGACGACTACGGCGGCACACCTGCGAAGAGAGCCCGCATAGTCATCGAAGTCATCCGCGCTATACGCAAAGTCGTACCCACCTCTTTCTGCATCGGCATGAAGATCAACAGCGCGGACGTGGGCGGCAACGAAAGCCTCGAGGAGAGCTTGGAGCAAGTTGGCCTGATTGCATCTGAGCAAATCGACTTCCTCGAGATCAGCGGTGGTAGCTACGAAAAGCCTCGTATGTCCGCTGGTGACGCAGCCACACGGTCAGAGAAGCGCGAAGCGTTCTTCCTCGATTACGCAGCTGCAGTGCGTGAGCGATACCCGAACATTATATTGATGGTCACCGGCGGTTTTCGCTCTCGTGCGGGGATGGAGGCTGCTTTGCAGAGCGGTGCTTGCGACCTGATCGGTATTGGCAGGCCCGCCGCAGTATGGCCTCATCTGCCGAAGGAGATCCTGTTGAACGAGAAGGTCGAGGAGTCTGCAGCAGTGAAGAAGCTGACCACGCTGAGACTGCCTTTGCTATTACGCATGATACCAATTAAGTTCATTGGTGCTGGCGCAGACACTGTAAGTTCTACGTTATTGTCAGTAACGAGACTGCGTACTGACATGACTAGATGTACTATGCGAAGCAGATTCAAGCTTTTGCTTTTGGAAGGATACCGCAGCCACCGCCGAGTTATTGAGTATGTTGTAGAGGAGGCTGAGAGCTGGATGCTGCAGGACAGACCTCGGGATCTGTGCGCCATGACGTCACCACAAGCTGGGTCAAGGAAGGCATGGACATCATTTCTACACTTAAAGACTTATTCATTCATACAGAACGCCATACTATTGCCATTCAGCTGAGTGAGATACACGAGAGTGTGCGAAGGAGCGAAAGCCTCGATCTGCGAAAAGGGACGACTACTCTACGTTACCACGTAAGCACAAGCCACAGCTGATCTCTCAAGGACTGAACATACCGCCTCCATGGCTGTGGCTATGGCCGTGGCCATCATCTCCATGGCTGTGCTTGTTATGGTGAAGGGTGGTGCCAGAGGACACGGTGCGAGTGAATGATCTCGATCCGCCCTTCGACTCGCTATGGGCATGGTAGTGCGCTGAAGCGGACTCCTCGAACCGCTCCAGCTCCCTGCACTTGTCCTCGTACTTTGAAATGTACTCATCCCTCTCATGGTCGGCAGTGTGCCTAGCAGAGATGGTGCGCTCCTTCTGCTCGCGCGCTTCACGAAGAAGAGTACGCAGGCTCTGAATCTCGAACTCTAGCTCTGCGCTATCATCGTGGGACTCAGTGATGGTCTCAACAGTCTCCTCGTACTTGTGTCTCCGGTCGTCGAGCTCTTACGGTGACGGTTACGCACATCAGTCAAGGTGCGAATATCAGCCTGGAAGATCAGAGGCTTCTCCTTGAGCTCGATGATCTCGTTATGCAAGTGACCATGCTTGGTGCGGCCATCGTCGCCCTCACGAATCAAAACCTTGTTGCGCTCAGTGAGCTTGTGGATCTCGGCTTTGATGCTGGCGATAGTCTCCTCAGCGCGGCGGAGCGACTCTTCCAGCACGTTGATCTGGCGATGGCGTTCTGCGTCCCTAGTTCGGTGGTCATGCAAGTCTTCCTTGACTTGATCACGCTCAATAATGATCAGGTGGTGATCCTCACGAGATCTGTCGAAAAATTCACTGGCGTCAATCTCGCGGGTCTCGACCTCACGAAGCTTCTCCTTGACTGAGATGACCTTGCGCTTGAGGTGCTCGTACTTAAGCATAACATCAGCAAGACGCTCGTCAGATTCTTCCCATCCAGTGACCTTGGCTTTGACCTCGCGACGAAGATTTTCGATGGTCAGATGGTGCTCATCGTGTTCTTCCTCGGCGATGCGGACAGACTCCCGGAGTTTGGTGATGTCACGCTGAGTACGTTCATGGCGTTCGGTAAGCTCATAGAGCTCACGAGAAGACTCCTCAGCCCTATGCTTAGCGCGCTTGAAGTCTTGCTGCAGCCTGTTCTTGTCGTGGAGGTGCTTGTCTCGCTCAAGCTCGAAGATCTTGATGCGATCGGTGAGGCTGAAGACTTCCTGGCGTGACCGCTCGAACTTGCTGTGAGAGTCATCATACCTGTTCTTCAGGTCTGTATATTCACGCAACAGGTTACAGAGCTCGCCGTGGTGCTTGTGTGCCTCATCCTTGGCGTGATGGCGGTCATCCTCCACAGCCTTGAGCTTGAGGTATATACCCTGGAGCTCTGTTTTGAGCCTCTCATACTCATTGTAAGAGGTGGTCGAGGTCGTCCGAAGCTCGCGAAGCTCGGTACGCGTTCGCTCGAGTTCGTGATCGCGATCGGCGATCTTCTTCTTGTGTTTCTGGATGGTTGTGACAGCTACCGGGAGTTCCAGCAGCAACTTCTCAACCGTTCATGGTTGTGTTGGGGGTGCTCGGACTGCACGCGCTCTATCATCTCTGTCATCTCATCTACTCTGGAGAGAAGCTCTTCCTTCTCCTTGAAGAGCGACTCGCGCTCAGAGATGTGCGAGCCCACGACTCCTTGAATGAAAATGCTTCCCGCAACGCTGTAGACATAAGGTCCATCAGGGCGAAGAACTTGCCCTCAGCCTGTACAATCCTGTCAGTATCGAAATGGACAAAGGTGGGGAGCCACATACCTGACATGTGGTTTCTCTGACATCTCGCTACGGTGCGAGAGAAGGAAAGAACTACGTCTGCGAGCTCCACTGGCCGCACGGCTGCTCCATCGCCGCGTAATGACTGAGCTCATATTGTTGTGGTGATTCGAGAAGTCCATGCCCCGGTGTTCGTTGATGGGTGAAGAAGGCTCCGAGAACACGTCTCGGTTGAGTGTGCTGTGCTTGGCCTTCAGGATTGTAAGCTTTTCAGGTGAGATTTCCGGTAGTGGGGCTAGCATATCTTGCACAGCCGACATTTTGAGTGTTGAGTATATTTACAGTCGAAGAAATAGTTGACTAAGTGTTTCTCAATTCGTATTGCAAAGCTCTAAGATCCAAGTAGAATAACTGGTAAAGGGCTATGGCGCATGCAGTCTGCTCCATGACAGGCTTTTATAGGCATATTGTCAGGAGATGGTAGGCTGCTCATGCGTAAGGACCTCCTCGCTGTGGTGGCTTCTCCGTTCCAGCTGGATGATGCTCTTGATGCAAGTCGATATACTTCAGGCATGAGCTCTACCCGCTGCAACCAGAAAGTACCTCAACCACACGTACGGTTTAAGCCACCATGCACGAAGTGATGACCTGTTTGCATGAAGCGGAGAAAGGTACCGCATGCCTGTGTGGGGCTCACTCGGCCTAGAGCCGTCTTGCAGACTTTAAGTGGATGAATTGGTGATCATGATCTGTCTCTGTAGCGATCCGATTGCGATTGATGTGAAGCCGAGTGTATGTGGAGCTGGTAAGTCGGCGACGAGATTCTGCAGGCAAGTGGAGATGGGATCTGCGTCGGGCGGCTCGGATCGCTCCACGCCCGCCCGTATCTTCGACTTTGTTTCTGGGCGTCCTCTGTCAGTCGTCGGGCATGAGCTTCAATCAGCCCTGCCGGCTGCGAAATGCTCCCAGGCATTGAAGGTCAGCTCAAGGCACACCGGATTCGATTGCACGTCATAGGGGCGTTTCTCGGTTCTTGCATTTAGCGCTCAGCCAGTGGGCTGAATTCGTCAGTGGTGCTGACTACTGTAGGACATGCAGGCTGCATGGCGGAGGAGACGACGAACAGTCCGTAAATGTGATTTCAGACGGAAGCGCTAGGTCGAAAACAGTGAGGTGTCCCAAAGCGGGTTCAGGAGTGTCGCCAATCTACGGGCGGGGGTCGACACTACGTTAGCTCCGCTCATTGCCCGAGTGGTACAACCTACGAATGACGGACGTGACAGATCCACGCTAGGATACCTATATCCCACCGGATGGAGCCTGTTGTCGGCGCATGTGGATTGTGCGGCTCGCAGCCGGCGTCCAACTGAATCTCCAAGGTGCAGCTCAACTCCAGAACTCCTCACCCTACTGCAGACAAGTGCAACTCTCGATCTAGATCATGCAACTCCTCATCGGATCAGCATGGCGTCATCAGCAGCGACAGCTCATGAGCTCGGGAATTGACTCTGCGTTGATGACTATGACAATCCAAAGCCTTGCGGCTGAAGACAGGCGAGCTCGAACAATGGCATTGTGGGCCGGAGACGTGCGCGCCGCGCCTTCGTGCTCCATCCTTTACGATTTAGCGTCCATAGACCTCTTTGTTGAGGCTATTGATCAAGCCAATGCCTTCCGCCCTCCAAGTGTCATTTCCATGACGTTGGTTGCGTTGCCATCGTACACGAAGATCTGTGGAGTATTGTTTCCGTAAGCGGCCCAGGTGGGCACTTCAGCCTGCAGAGACTTGAGAACGCTCCTTCTATCCCAAGAATTCGGATCACCTCCTGCTATGAAACTGATCCAGTCACCCGCCATGAGCGTGACAAGGTCCTTGTAGCTTTGCGAAAGACCCTGAAAAGGTGGTGTTCGAATGGGCGCATAGCCCACCCCTTCAACATTCTTCAAAGCGAAGGCTACTTCAACGAAATGCGTGGCGCCATCATATGGTCCAGCCCACGCTGGTATGGCGCTGAAGTGGTAGCAATCGGCAGAGAGCGCATGTGCTGCCCAGGTCTGACAGGTGAAGCGCCTGTTTGTAACAAAGGTCTGATCAGTGTAATAAGTTGTCGTGCGGCGATACTGCAGAACATACGGATACGCAGGAGGTACGAAGTCAGACGGCCCCGGATTTGAAAGCTCGATCTCTGAAGACTGTAAAGGATAAACGTCTAAAATGCGCTATGCGATGGAAGTGTTCATGAGTGAGGTGCCCGCTGCATAAGTCAGATCATGGCTGTTCATTGTGTACAACCTATTGTGTACAACCAGACTTACAAGTCAGCATTTTGAGAAACTGATTGGTAGTGTTGAGACCTTTGGGCGCAAAGCTGGTTCCCTCATCTAAGTTGGCACTGACTATGATAGGGGCTTGCACGAGATCACCCTCCATGACCTGGTCACTTGAGTAACCAGCGATGAGATCCCCATCGATCTGAGGCGACCAAACACCAGAAAATTGAGTGGTGTTGATGACGGTGCTGAGGTCAGAGTAAGAGAAATTCCGCAGGCATTGCAAAGCATCAGTGGTGTTTCCACAACCAGCGGCTTCGGTCAAGTTGTGGAAGGTAGGCTCGAACGAGCGATCTGAAGCTCCAACAATGATAGGATTTCTGGATTCCATGATAGCCGAGCAGAATAAAGAATCGTCCCGTCCATTGTAGGCAGTTAGATGTACGCCGACTAAAGCAGCACCAGCCGACTGATCCCAAATTGTGACTTTGGAAGGACCACCTGTCGAGCGATCAGTAGAGAAGAGATTCGACTTCGGCGAGGCTGAATCTGACCTCCAAAAGCATGCATGTTCTCCTGGATCCAATGCAAAGCTAGCCGTTGATCCCGCAGTCCCCAATTACTACCTGCGTCTGGTGATGATCCGTTGCCGGCATTTGCATAGCCTTGCAGGAAGCCCCACGCACTCAGTCGGTAGTTGAGGGTAACAACTATGATTGGCTGGCCTTGCTGCTGTGACTGCCGCACGATGAACGACATGTTGTAACGCAAATCGACTCCAGAGCCCTGAACCCAGCCGCCACCATGGACCCAGATCGCAACGGGGCGGTTAGCCCCTGCATCAACGCCCGAAGGCCTGATAATGTTCAGGTACAGGCAGTCTTCTGATACGTCATAGCCTGCATGCGATGGTCCATAGCCTTCACATGCTGGGGAGTACGTGTCTGCTTTCCGGTTACCATTCCAGGAAGACGTTAAAGGCTTGGGATTGCGAAAGCGGAGATCGTTGATTGGCGCTTGTGCATAGGGGACACCCAGGAAGAAGTCTTGGTTGTAGTCAGGAGAATAGACGCCTGTGTAGTACCATTGCGTGTTCCAGCAAGTGATTGACTGGTCAAATGGTGCTTGTAAGGGCTTGCCGCGGCAAGAGTAGCGCCCAAAGCTAGAACGGTCGCATGCATCCGCATGGCTGGGGATGAACCGAGCCTCCTGGACGCGCATGTGGGGTGACATCTGTTTTTTGTTTTCGACACGTCGAACCTTTATCTCTACCGAAGGACACAGGAAGAACTGGACTGGATGAACATTTTGCCTGACGTTCTCCGGTTCAAGCCTCAGCGGAAGCGAGGAAAGGGTTTTGACGATATGTGAGCCGTAGGTGCATCCTCGGCTTCCTTCATGCGGGGTCCCGCAAACCGAATGATGTTTTTGCCATCATGACCCCGGAAGACATGATGGCGAGCTCGCTGTGACATCGACCCGACGAAGTCCTTCTGCGTTGCTGGGCTGGTGAAGGTGAGGAGGCGCACTGCGGGCGAGGGTTGAACAAGCTAATGACGCGAAAGAAACGCGCTAAAAGACCCTTGCGCGTCATCGATGCATCACAAAAGGCAGTGGCTCAGAACACCAACCAGAACTTTGCGATGATTGCAGACAACTACATCAAGTCGAAGGATATCGAAGCTCACGATCCGCAGCGTTGATAATCAAATTTTTAGCTTTTGAAATGACCACTACATCGAAGTGGCCGGCGCCAACAAGTGCTTATGCAGAGCTTTCATTTCTAGCTGACAATCTGCGTCGATGTCCCAATGGACATGACCGATTTTTAATTCATCATCCCATATTAGAAGATCTAACATGCAAAACTACACAGCAGAGTCCTTCTTAGCGAAAGTCCTCGCAAGCGCCTCAATGCTGTCTGCAACCCTCTTGAACTCATCCTTCTGCTCGCCAGCAATCTCGTTCACACCAACGCTGTCGTCATCGCCGTTGCTCCACTGAATCTTCATGGTGTTGAAGTCGACCTTGACGTCTGCGCCGTAGATGTCCTTCTTGTCGCTGGAGGGAAAACCGCGGAGAGCACCAACGAGATTCATGAGCTCCTTGACATCGTCACTAGTTTGTGTGAGTGAGCTGTCAAACCATGAGTGACGGGCTGGAAAGGCTTACGCGGGAACGTCACCCTTCTTCTCGTCTGAAGTGCCGTTGTCGGATGTGTTGGTGCGGCGAATCGAGGCTGAGCCGTTGTGGCCGCCGATGACCTCGATCTGTACTGTGGGTGTGCCTGGAGTTTTGTCAGCCTCCAAATCTCCCACATGGGTTGGAAACCTACCAGAAAAGGGCTTGGACAGAGTTACCTGCCACTCGCCAGATGGGGGAGGAGCGACTTGACGAGGCATTGTGATGGTGTATGTGGTTTGAATAAGGGTCAAGGTTGGAGTCTCTGCTGGTTGTTGAAAGGTTGAAGAAGCTGACAATGTTCAATGGAGGGGTTTTGTGCGGTGTGCTGTGATTTTGTAGCGCTGTCATGCAGGTACAAGCTCCTCTTTGCTAGCTTCAGTCTTGACATCATGATGAAGCTTGCCTGCATACGTGCTCCGCCTTTCATGCTGAGACAGCAGTTCGAACCATGATTGGTTCGCCGTGAGGCTCGCGACTCGCAAAGAATCTGTTGCGGCGTTGCGAGACAGCTTGTCGCGTGGAAGCTCAGATGTAAATCACGAGGTCACGTGCCGTGACATCACCACTGGCGAGAGTCTGCACGCAGCTGGATTTCTGGAGCAGAGCCGTTTCACGACAATCTCAGGTTTTTTTATCACTGTCATTTTCCACGACTTGCAGATTGAACCACCACTGTCTCAATGCGACCCGCACCCAGAAGTCCTTGATGAGCCAGACTCTCTGCCACGAAGTCAGCTTCGAGACGTCGCACGTACAGGCAAGGCTTCCTGCATTTGTGATACGACCGGCTTTTCAGTGTTAATTATCGAGAAATCAAATGTTCTCAACAACTCGATGAAGATCTTGTTGAACTCCATAAGAGCAACAGATTTGCCCAGACACTGATACTTTCCAGAGTGGAACATCATGTCAAGGGTACTGTTCATTTTGCTCATATACCCGGGGTCGGTCTCGGGGTCGAGCCAACGCTCCGGCCTGAACATCTGCGCGTCCGGGCCGAAGACCTCCTCAGAGTGGAGGAAGCTCAGGTGTGAGACCCCGACTTGCGTCATTCCCGGAATGAAGAGACCGTTGATCATATCGCCGCCGGGTGGTACCATCTTGTAAAAGGCTCCTCCGGCGGGAGATTTCACTCGGAAGCCTTCTTTAATCACGGCCTGTAGATACGTCAATTGGCGCGCCTCACTGTCCTTGCTCGGCGCTGAAATGGTACCTTTGGATACGCCGTCTTCGATCTCCGCCTGTACTCTTTCGTAGGCTGCAGGGTTTGTCATGAGACACAGCATGACCGTCTTCAGATTCAGTTGCAGTAGTACCTGCTCCAGTAAAGACCTGAAGCAGTGCTTCCCCCGATGCTTCTGTCTCATTGAGACCATGTCGAATGAAGGAAGCCAGCATATCGCGTTAGGATTTTGTAGATTTGTCGAAGCGTTCAGCAATAACCCGTCTCGAAAACCTAGCTGTCGGTTAGCCGAACATCAAAACCTATGACAAGATGCACCGACCCTATGACAGCTCCAAAGCCACCCTTATCCTTCTCTGAGGGTAAGAATCGTCGCAGAAATGGCGAGTGAAACAGGATTGCGAGCCATGGTATGTTTCCAAGGAATGCAAGAACTGGCATTGATGCATCCATGGCCTCAACATAATTGTATGGATCTGGATCATGTTGCAGGTAACCAAGAGGTTTGCCAAAGGCTAGGTTGCTGATGACGTTCAGAGTAAAGTATCGTAACTTCTGCGCAAGGTCTACTGGACGATAGTCAGTGTTAGTTGAAATGTACTTCGACTCGATGAGCTTAATCAAGTTCGCGACTTGTATTTCGATAGTGTGCTCCATGGACTCGTTCTCCTTTCCGGAGTACTAAAGGAATTCTGATTAGCTTTCCTCCTCGACTACACTGAGAGAGCGTACCTACACCGGCACTCATTGTGTTTCGTAACTTCATGTGAGCTGCTTCGTCGCGCATGCAAAACAGGTTGTCCTTCCCAGCCTCCAGTTTCCACGCGTCGTACCCTACACACTTCAGCAAGAACGAGTGCATGGGAGGTGAAAGCTTACATGGGCCTCTCGTACAAGCAGATCGAACTGACATGATCTTCCGCAGCACCTCGGGATCGCTTGTCACTAACTCATTGGGTCCGATACGTGCGAGGGATCCTGGATTCTGGTCAGTCTCTAGTCTCATCAGGCCTTACAAGCTGGTCCTCCGCACCATATGTATTCGTTACGCCCCTCAGAGTTGTCGGTTGCCGTTCAAGACACTCCTCACGGATGATCCAGAACTTCCAGATAGCTGCCCAGAACGGCCCTGGGATGTGTGACGGACGTTGCCATGTCCAGAACGCGTTAGTAAGGTGAAGTAAGACGAAGCCGCTGATGCAAAGATCGGGAACATCTTGACAGTGACGAAGATGGAAGTCGAGGTTGGAGATTTGAGATTATCTGTATGATTGTACCGTCTGTTATTAAAAAGTGCGAGCTCTTGTCGGTTAATAGCGACCGATTACCCCCCTGGTCGCTTCCTGGCATTTTCTCACGAACCCCACCATTGTCTGACATGCAACTGCCCAAATGTACGCCCCCT
The DNA here is from genome assembly GCA_011058865.1 of Didymella keratinophila. NCBI lineage: Eukaryota > Fungi > Ascomycota > Dothideomycetes > Pleosporales > Didymellaceae > Didymella > Didymella keratinophila. The sequence goes on along the minus strand of SWKW01000012.1, from coordinate 284,864 downwards.
GCAATTCCTTGGTGGTGTTCTCTGAGTGACTTGCAAGATCTGAATCGTTGCTAGCATTTTCACGATTGCACGTGGAATTGAATAGCAATGCTCAGTCGAGCACACCCGCAAAGTCTTTGCGACTGCGCAGTTCTTCCATCATCTGCTGCATATCTTCATCTCCGTGCCCAGCCAGCCGTTTGAAGTCGTCTTTGTTGCTACGCAGCCATTCGATCTCTTCTCCAGCAGCAGGTCGTTGGAAGCCCATCTCCACAGCGGTAGTCAAAGCACCCATGATCCAGACAGTCCGCAACGTCTTGTCGTGCTTACTATCCACGTCCTCAGGTCCAGCGATCCTGTCCCATGCAGCAATCAGCTCTTTGCAGTGCTCTCCATATTGCTCCCTGGTGCGATTTTCGCTGACACGGGTCCGTAGGATGGCTCGATTGTAGTACCGGAGGACGCCACCTCTGTACACCTTCTGCGTAGAGACATCTGTGAAGCGTACATTGATGAAGAACGATGGTGTGTGGAAGCGTGCGCAATGGATGGAGGTGAATGCTTTTGCTAAGGCCTCTTGTTGCGCGTCTGTCAAGGGTATGACGTATTCGATGTCATATAGCGGCATGCCGACGGTACGCTCAATCACAGTACGTCAATCGGAGGAGTATGCGATATTCGAATCCGCCAAAACGTTTTGCTGTTGACGAGACGAGTGTTGATGTCGTGCTCAACGTGGGTTGGTAATGAAGCACATTACTAATGGATTTGAGGCTATTGATTGGTCAAACGCCGGGCTCATTGATAAGCCAGTGACAGCCTTGCGAATCGTTAACTAGTCTCCTGTCCTGATCGGGATCAAAGTGTCCATTGAAACGTGTAACAAAATGTTCCTCGGGGCTTAGCGCTGACAACTGAAAAAAATGCAACCCTAGAGTGTCAGAAACTGCACTCTGAAGGTGGGCATAAAGGTACCCCGATCGCTCGTCTGGGACTGATTTCACCAGATCGCCCATCATGGCACCCGTTCGTGTTGCTCTCGTCGGTCTCTCCGCATCTGCAAAGGTCACGTGGGCTGCAGACGCCCATCTACCCTATCTGCTCTCCGCTCGAGGCAAGCAACATTATGAGCTTGTAGCGCTGCTCAACACCTCCATTGAGGCTGCAAAGTCCGCAAGAACGACCTTCAGCCTGTCAGCCAGTGTCAAAGCGTTTGGCGACCCAGCAAAGCTCGCCGCCGACCCAGACATCGACCTCGTCGTGGTCAACACCAGAGCTGACGTCCACTTCCCAGTGATTGAACCTAGCGTTCGTGCTGGCAAAGGCGTATTTGTAGAATGGCCTCTCACGGAAACCCTTGCAAAAGGACTCGAGTTAACCGGAGGCAAGCCATACCCAAACAGCATTGTCGGCCTTCAGGGACGTGTAGCACCTCTCACTTTGCGACTGAGAGAGGTCCTCGCAACCGATCTCATTGGCAGAGTGTTCAACAGCGAGGTCCGCGCGTATGGGAACCTGATACCTCGCAACAGTCTGCCTGAGCGTTTGGCGTACTTCGCGGATCGCGGTGTCGGTGGACATCCAATCAACATTCACTATGGCCACGTGATCGACTACGCCCACGAAGTCCTCGGGGACTGGGAAGACTTCAGTGCTGTTGCGCAGATACAGCGGCCTTCGCTGAAGGTTCTGGGCGCGGACGGACAGGAGCCAGGAAGTGTCAAGTCTGATGTTCCTGATGATTTTTCAGTTTATGGCACGCTCAAGAATAACAAGGGGGTAGTGGTACCTGGCGCAACGCTTCTAGCGACCTTCCGTCTTGGCCCACAGTTCAAAGACCAGCCTAGTCTGACGTGGACTATCAACGGCGAGAAAGGCGAGTTGCGACTTTCCGCTCCGAGTCCGTACCTTCAGGCAGGCTATTCTTTTGACGGGCCGATCAACATCGCGCATCACGATCATACGACCGACGAGATGAAAGAGCTTGGCTGGGATTGGCCGGAATGGCAGAAAGAGTACGGACTAAGAGCCAGCAGCACTGCCGAGCTGTTTGAGAGGTATGCAGACTGGGTAGAGACCGGGCGGCCTGAGCCTGTGCCTAACGAGAGACAATAGCCAAGACTCGGCGATGGCGTTGCACTTTCACGGAAGTTCGATAAGCTTTACAAGCAGATCGACCCTACATGGTGATCTAGAGGCCATGTAGAAGACAGTCTAGACTGTGCATGTCCCAATCGTGAATTGAACACGGTGCACGTGGTTTCGTCTGCCGCTAAGAGCCTGTGGCTTGCTGTTCGTTGAGGTGGCCTTTGCCATCAGCACTTGCTCGCCTGGCTCCAAATCCAATTGACAGGTGAACTTTTGCCAGCGAAAGTCGATTCGAGCTTCCAGATCCGCTCTCAGCCAACTTTCGCCAGCAGAGGAGCTGATATCGACACAAGCCACACCGTCAGAACTCCAAGCCCAACCCTCGAGCTCTACTTTCGAGCTCTGCAGAACGGTATCCACGGCGGGGCGGACAATCATTGAGTTGACGTCAATGTCCCATACCGGCTTCAATCTGCGCTGAGGGCCATCCATATCTTCAGTGTTGTAGAAACGTGTCGTGTACGGCCCAGGTGCTCTTCCTTCGCACACAGAGAGTCTGCACAGCCATTTCGTGCTATTCGTTCCAAACCAGCCAGGAACAACCAGTCGCACTGGGCCGCCTCGCTCGCGCCCAAGGGGCTGACCGTTCATCCTGTACGCTACTAACACTTTGTGACTTCGTGCTTTGGCCAAGGGTAAGTCCTTCTGATAGCGATCAGCGTCCACGCCTGCAAATGTTCCAGAACCCAGACCTTCAGACCACACGAAGTCTGCCGATTGCTGGGGCCGCGCCATGTCCAGAAGGATACGTAAGGGGACGCCAGTCCATACAACATTACCCACTCGCCACAGAGCAGTGGTTGCAGGGGCGAGCGGACTACCAAAACACTCGTGGACGGACTGTACGTTACTTGAAGGTAGCTTGAGCAATTGTTCATAGGTAAGTGCGAATGGGCTTTCGACTAAGCCATCGATCACTAGTAGCCACTCGTCAACGTCTACATCCACAGCGCCCATATGGATCGTCTGGAAGAGGTCCTTGACCGTTGTGATCGCGTCTGACAGAAGGTGCGGCTTGGGAGGGTGGCGGATGTGGAAGCCTTGAGCTTGCAAGATGACGGCTTTGCGTTCTTCGCCATGTTTTGGAAGAGGCGATACATCGCAGCCGTTTATTTGAACCATGCTGAAGCCACGGCTTTTGCTGGCCTTCCGTAGGATTGCTATCTATGTGCGCACCTGCGTTGCTCGTCAGCAAGGGCCCGCAACCTGATTGGACGAAGCCATGGGCTTAGACACCGGTATGCCGTTTCTCGAATAGAGGGAAAGGGTGCGGCGAAAGCGCGCTAGAGACGCGTCAAGTGGGGCGCTGGGGACGCGCCTTCCGCTCTTGCACCATTAATCCTTCACCAAGCTCCAGAATACATACAACAAGTGGACACTTACTTTCAAATCGCTGCCCTGGAGGCATTAAGACGAAGCCGACGTCGATGTTGGCTGACGCCGATACCCCACTGTGGAGGTAATGGAAATGACGGAGATTCACCCGGCTATGGCGGACCCCGCACTCGACTTTGAGGCGAGGTTTTCTCAGTCTATCAGTTATCACTGCTACGCGCATTACATTCGCGAATAACTTCAAACTATACCTTGTCTTGTATATCTGCGTGCTGTTCAGTAATGGCAGGGCCAATACGTGTAGCAGCGTGCCACGCAGCGCCAGTCTTCCTATCCGCCAAAGCCACTACTCAAAAAACCATCTCTCTCATCAAAACCGCATCGAAGAACAAAGCAAATCTCGTGATATTCCCCGAAACCTACATCCCAGCGTTCCCTATATGGAGCGCCCTCCGAGCACCTACGCAAAACCACTCTCTCTTCAAGCGCATGGCCTCACAATCCATCTACGCCGACGGCCCCGAAATCCAAGCGCTCCAATCCGCCGCCCAAGAAACGCAAACCTACCTCAGCATTGGCATATCAGAAAAAACGCGCTACAGCTCAGGCACTCTATTCAACTCGAACATCATGATCGGCCCCGACGGCCGCGTGCTAAATCTGCACCGCAAACTGATGCCGACCTTCTTCGAGAAGCTGACCTGGGCGCCGGGTGACGGCCACGGTCTGCGTGTCGTCGAGACGCCGTTCGGCAACATCGGCAACCTGATCTGTGGCGAGAACACGAATCCCCTGGCGCGGTATAGTCTCATCGCGCAGGCGGAGCAGCTGCATATATCGACGTGGCCTGCTGCGTGGCCGACACGGGTTCCTGAGCCCGGAGCGACGAAAGACGCGGGCGCGAAGAATTACGATAATGTGGCGGCGAATCGTATCAGAGCTGCTGCGCATTGCTTCGAGGCCAAGGCGTTTGGTGTGCTGTGTAGTGGGCATTTGGATGAGACTGCTATTAAGACTATTGTTGGGGGCGCTGCGGATGCGGAGCATATTACGACTGTTTTGAGGACGAGTCAGCGCGGAGCGACTATGTACCTCGATCCTACCGGGGCCTCAATACCCGGTTTTATCATTGACCACGAGACCGGGTTGAAGAAAGAGGTGGAGTATTTGCAAAAGGAGGAGGGCATCTTGTATGCAGATCTTGATTTGTCGAACTGTGTCGAGGGCAAACAGTACCATGATGTCGTCGGAGGGTATCAGAGACATGATGTGTTCAAGCTGACAGTCAATCGGGAGAGGCAAGTGCCGATAAGATTCCTCGATCCTCCGACGACGCCCCTCGAACAACGCGCTGAAGGTGTTGAGGTCGTCTAAAGTCGAATTGCTGATCGCTATGGCGGCTACGCAGGCAATGCATCCAAAGCCCAGCACCTCACATGATGCTCAGCTGTTGTCAATAGTCTGTTCCCACGCATGAGCTTGAGGATAAATACGAACATTGTTCCGTGATGACGATTGTCTGGTGTAGTTGTACATTTTTTGAATGTCTCGGGTTCCCGACACCGTCTACAGGCGTCCTGTCGATACATAACTATGACGATTGTCAGCTTGACCGTTTAGCTCTGCACCAACACACAGCTTGGGACAAGTGAACATACTCTCGTTCCGCCTCTCGATCGATGGTACAATCGTTGTTACCTCATTGTTGATCCCTCTATCCTCGTTCAATACCTCTCATCAGGCCTGATAAACCTAGTCGTCCGTTTGTCCGCATCTGGACTATACATCTCGAAGACCGAGTTGAAGCCCCCAATTTGCGACATCGCCGAGTCGGGTGGTGCCTCATGTGCGTCAACGCGCCTTGCGTACTTGGTGGCCACCGGCGCAAGTGGTGCTCTCGAGTTATTTGCAGTGACGGAAACATATCGTGGGTCATCTTGGATGCGGCCGTGGTCGTCTTGGCGTCTGCGATTGAGAAAGATGAAGGCGCCTGCAGCGATGATCAGGAAGGCAACGCCAATGCCGACCGAAAGGCCAACAATGACACTGCTGTTCAAGGTTCCAGACAAGTTCGCTGTCACAGGTGCAGCATCGGCGTTTGCGGTCGAGCTGGGTGGGAGTGACACCGTGGTCGTTGAGGTACGAGCTGCTACGGACGGTTCGTCTGACTGCGCCGATGCGCTTCTCAAACGATCCGAGGCTGTAGTAGCTGATGTCGCACTCGTGGTAGCTGAGGTTTCTGATGAATCGGGATCCTTTCCACATCAGCCAAGCAAAGTCTTGTAGAGATTTGAAAAAGCTTGTGTGCTATGCTGCTGAATGATGGGGAAAGGAAAGCTGCCCGTGAATCGAAACTGTATGTTCTGTCAGCAGAAGACTTCAATGCCGAACTGTGTAGCAGGTCAGTACAGCCCTGAAGGCACTCAAGTGATATCCATCGGAAGTATGACGGGAGGTGTAGAAAGCATCACTGCCCCTTTGCGACTTCTCCTTTCGGGTCGTGTGTGCGTGGGAGCCCCAAGCCATTCCCGAAGCCGGCTTGAGCTCGAGAACAGCTCTCAGCAACTCAGGCATCCAGTGCAGAGCCGTACTATTGGCCTGGTCGTTGTGCTCTGATGCGCTGAGCTCCTCAATTTCTTTGTTCACCTCATCGCCCCTTTGGCAGGGCGGCTGCCAAGCTGCCGCGCGAGCCCACAGTGTCCCATCATTCGGATTGCAGACGGTGAATCAATGTTGCTTGCGAAGAGCGCGTGAAGAGGTATGTGAGCTCAGGAGTCGAGGTTGGAGGTGAGGTCTGAATGAGCTTTGCTGAGATACCGCGCGAGTGCGTCATTTCCACGTGGGCACGTGCGCGGAAGCTTCCCTCGAACTTTCTTCATGATGCACTCGAGAACCGTCCCTGTAGTACATACATCAGCACGCTAACAGCACGAACCACCGCCAGAACACATCGAAACTGTCGAGCATGTTTGAAAGAGCAATCGTGCCTTCAGGAGAAGTGAAGCGGACGATGGATCCAGGTCTTGTCCTCGAGGCTTGAGCTGACAGCCCCGCCGTCCCTGGTTCGTACCCACTTCACATCCGCACCAAGCATCCGCCTCGAACAGCCCCACACAATGCTTGGTATCCGAAACTCCCCTGTTGTGTTTTCCGGCGCTGTCGTCTAGACTGGCCGGTTGGCATCACAGTTGGCTTGCCAAACACCACTGCGCAGTCATGTAGTCAGGCATTGCTGTTTCTTCTCCCACAATCTGCTTTGAACCACTGCAATTGGACGGAACAGGATCCGGAGATCTTCACTGGACAGCAACAGCTGAGACCACGCCAATCGCGTTCGCGTTGGTCGCGCTTGTTGAAGCCACAGCCCTGCCGTGTCCGGGAAGTGATTACCGCATCTCCACTACCTATACGCCAGATACGGTCCGCCGGCGAGATGTGGAAGAAACGGCTGTATAAAAACTCCTGAGGCTACACAAGCCTCAATTGAGTTGACCTGTCCATTTTCACCACGTGAAAGTACACGACATCAAGATGAGCTCATTCGAGAACAAAGTCGTCATCATCACCGGCTGCAGCAGCGGTATCGGCCTCGCAACGACACGCATCTTGCTCGACCGAGGCGCCAGAGTCTTCGACATCGATATCTCACCTTTCTCGCAGGAGGCTGGCAGCAACGAAACCTTCACATTCCACCAAGTCGATCTGACCAAGCCTAATGCCGCGGATGAAGCCGTAGCTGCAGGCATCCAGAAATGCGGGCCCAAGATCGATGTCCTAGCCAACGTCGCTGGTGTTATGGACGCTTTCGGCAGCGTAGACACGGTGAAGGAGTCAGAGTGGGAGCGCGTGCTCAGTATCAATCTAAGTGCCGGTGCGATTGATGGCAGCGGTGCTCCCAAGTATGCGGGAACACAAAGGAGGTGCAATTATCAATGTCGCGAGCCGAGCTGCGCTCTCCGGTGCTGTTGCAGGCGTTGCGTATACTGCTAGTAAGCATGGGTTGGTTGGAGCGACAAAAAATGTGGCATGGAGGTTCCACAACGAGGGGATAAGGTGCAATGCTGTGCTGCCTGGTGGTAAGTGCCGACTCATCTTTGTTTGAGAGAGTGACGCTGACGATGATGAGGTGTTGCGACAAATATACAGTCTTCCATCCAGAGGGAGAACTGGGATATGCCAGCGTACATGGCTTCTTCGTACGTACCTTGAGACTGCACAGTTCGACGACATACTGAGAGGAGCAGCGGCGTCATTGGCTTGCACACACCCAGCGATGCACAAGGTGTGCCACAAGTCGACATAGCGGCGGAAGATGTTGCCAATGCGATTGTATTCTTGGCGTCAGACGAGGCGAAGAAGGTGAACGGCGTGCTGATGCCAGTTGACAACGCCTGGTCTACTATTTAGGGAGGTACCGTACAAATTAGCAGATAGGAGGAAGGATAGCATCCCTGGCAATCCTACTTCTTCGAGTCGAACTTCGGATCTGCCGCGTTGAGCTCTTTGTTATACTCGATCTTCTTCTCTTCCTCCTCCCCATCCTCACCCACCAGCAACGCATGATTCGCCTTGATCAGATGCCACTCTCTCTCATTATACGTCGTCGGCTCGCTCGCAACGATGGTATGTTTGCCAATCTTCTCGCCCTCCTCGAGCACCGCTTCCTCATTAACAAATTCTTCGCCATCAGGGTGGCCCGGGTACTTTGTGTTGAGTGTACGCCCCGCAAACTCGGACCAATACAAACTCGGTGGTTGCTGGGTAGCGTGATTACGGAAACGGATCGCGACTAACTTGGTGCCGTCGGTGGTGCAAAAGTTGAGGCTATTGGGCGTATTCTTTTCCTTCAGGTTGTCGTGCTGCAGCTTCAGAATCTGAGCGACCGTCTTCTCCATGGCGGCGAACATGGCTTTTAGGGAGTACGGTTTCTCCCAAGACGACTTGTCGCCGTGGTCGGTTAGATTAGTGATGTAGAGGGCTGCCGCGTGCTCTGAGTCGGTGGATCCGAACACGTTGCAGTACGCATCGTACGAGAGCAGGTCGGTCAGGTCGCGCCGAATAGCGGAGAAGTTGGAGATGACGCCATTGTGCATGAAAACATGGCGGCCGAAGACAAAGGGATGCGAGTTTACTTGCGTGACCACGCTGCCGCTGCTTGCTCGGATGTGAGCAAAGACGCAGTGAGTTTCGGTATTGTCGCAGAGAGATTTGAAGTTGAAGTCGTTGATCGGTGGGCTTTGGGACTTGTAAAGCGCTGGTCGAGGTCCGGTGACGTGCTTAACGTAGGATGACGATGCTTCTGTGTACCCTGAATGCATGCAGTGAGTTAGTTGACAGAGCACCTGAAATATGATCAAGTGTGACCAAAGGCAACATGTGAAGTGAGATGTCATATGCCCCAATGGATATAATGTGCACGTACAAGCAACGCCCAATCCGTCCATGTTCAATAGTGAGTTGCGCATTCGCAGCAACTCGTCTGAGGTGTGGTCCAGCTCCTTCTCATCCCCATGTGGCAGCAGCTTTGGAAGATAGTGCTCAGAGCATTGTTTGCTGATACTGTTCGCAGGTGTGATCAGGACGTCTGACAAGAGACATGGCTCCGTCGGCGAGATGTATGCAAACCAGCGACACATGGTAGAACTACTGTTGGACGGCGTGCACAAGACAAACCCTGCTTGTGAACTACGGAAGGAACTGAAGGTGAGAAGTGATGAAAACGAGAGAAAGTGGCTGTCCGATAGTCTGTCTTATACGCGTTGCTAGTGATACTGTGCAGAGACGTGTGACCTGGCGCAAAACGTGTGCTCGGGTCGTAGGTCAGGTGCGAGAGTTTGGCGGAGCACACGGCAGACCCCGAGAAGCCAGGAAACGATGCAAAGATGCAGATATAGGATGAAAGCCTCTGCTTTGTGTATCGTTGAAAGGTACGTGCTGGACCGCTTATTGTTGTGAAGCACCTCGATGTTCAGGTGGGACACACGGAAAGTGCGGGGTGGGGCAGCCGGCAGGCGCTGATCTCTGCTCAGCTCTGTCCCTCATCTTTCCGCCACTATGTTCCATTTCATCGACCGCGAGATGGCAGACGCGGTAGAGGACGATGAACTAGCGTTGCGACGCCAGAGCGGACTGTCCTGCTTGCGGGTTGGGCGAGGTGGTGCAGGATGTGCCAACATGGGAATCGCAACACCCTGCAAGAGGTGTAGGATGCATCCTCGTCCCTCGGCGTAAGCCCCTGGCCTTACACAGATGAGGGGTCGAGTACAGTCGGTACCATTTATTATCTCATAAATTGTGCATCTGCTGTTGCCGTCTTTCGTGTTGCAGGTCGTTTCCACTACGTGGATGCACTCAGCGCAATGTTAACCCAAAAGCAGTCGCTCGAAATAGCTGTGGTAGGCGCAGGCATAGGTAACACTCAGAATGTTCCAGCATAACGAGCAACCTTGGGACTCACGATTCCCAGGTGGTCTCTCAGCAGCCATCGCCCTCCGCAACGCCGGCCACATCGTCTCGGTCTACGAGAAGTACACCTCAGCATTCACATCCACGACACTGCCGCTTTCGAATGCCATCTCCACTGGCGCCAATATCTTGCGCATTGTCGATCGATGGAGCTTTGACTTCGCGAAAGCGAGAGCTGGTCTGAACCTGCAAGAGCGCATCTTCCATGGCGAAACTATGGAGCAGCTGCACCACATTGATTTCAAGTACAACCGCCCCGAATTTGGGTACGACTGGCTCTTGATGCGCCGACAAGCGCTGCATGAAGGTCTGTTGGATATTGCAAGTAGAACAGAGCCCGGTCAGGTGCCAATCGAGATGTTCTTGGGGCGGGAGGCGGTTGCGCTTGACTGCTCGGCCGGTCGACTTGGACTGAAAGACGGGGAAGAAGTTGTCAGCGACTTGGTCGTGGTCGCAGATGGTGTGCACAGTAAGCTCATTGATGCTATCACTGACAATACCACGCCGCCACTCCAAGCCGGGCGTACAGCATACCGGTTCATGGTGCCGCGTAATGCAATCATGGCAGAACCGGAGCTTCGCGCTGTGTACGAGACTGAGGAGGAGGGACTCAGCTACTATCAGATCCCTGAGCGCAACATCTTTTTCCTGGTTACGCAATCTGACGAAGGCGAGTCATTCTACTGTCTGCTCGTGCATCCTGCCCTCGAGACCGACATGGATGCAATCGACAAATGGAGCATCGAAGGATCGCGAGCAGAGCTGCGGAAATTGACCGAGAACTTCCATCCAGTTGTAAGGAAGTTGTGCGAGCTTGCGGCAACACCGTTGCTATGGACTATCTGCTGTAGAGATCCCCTGAAGTCGTATATCAAGGGCAGGGCGGTAGCAATTGGCGACGCGGCTCATACACATTTGCCACACCACGGTCAAGGAGCTGCGGCGGCGGCCGAGGATGCGGCTGCTCTTGGGGTCTTCATGTCGAAAGACGTTAGTCCGGGCGACGTGCCCAGTGTCCTTCGACAGTGGGAGGCACTCAGGCTGCCACGCGCAAGTGCGATCCAGTATCTTACGATGAACTTTCCAAAACCAATACAGGAGCTGGAGAGTAAAGTCCGGACTTTCTATGATGGACCCTTGCCAGAAAACGTGGATAGTCATGAGAAGACAATCACTCGGTGGTTCTACTCTTATGACGTTGTAGCGGAGGCGACTAAGCTCTGCGAGGAGAAGCAGGCATAGATGGCAGGCGACTTTCAGACACGTGTACATTTGTGCCCCGAGTTCTCTCACACACAAGAGTGGAAGAAAGGCATAATAGCAAATTCTGGTAATTTGGGGCTTCTAAAACAGAAGGTGCATCTGGGCTCTATATCATCACATCAATGGTGAAACGGGCGACCAGTTACTGACAATGTCATTTCCACCACCTCCATTACCGGTACGCCCCTCCACCACTCCTGTCCAACACCCCCAGTCCCTCCAACGTAACCCCGCTCCCCTTCCTATCCACTGCTCTCTCAGGCGGCCCCAAGCCCATCTTCTCCTTCTCCTCAAACTGCCTCTCCAGTTCAGCCTCCCTTCTCGCAAGCTCAACCTGCTTGATCCTCTGCCGCCGCGCCTTCGCCTGCAGCTCGCCAAACGGATCGAACCTCTGGCTCTCAGGGTCCTTGAACGGGTTCTTGATCCAACTGCCACGATCCGTGAGCGTTGTCGAGCGCGGGCGATTATTAAGGACATCATATGCTTTGTTGAGAGGCGGGTCAGCAAACGGGTTCGGAGTGGGTTGAGGCATCGGGATGCGGGAGCCATCACGGGTGGAAACTGTTTCGGGGCGCGAATACGAGCCCGGGCCGAAGAGCGTGCTGCTGCGATTTGAGGACTGCGTCATGTGTGTTGTGTTGACGTGTGCTGTTTCCGGGCGCTGTAACGCGGCGTGGTTCGCTGCGTCGCGCTCCAGTTCCGCTTCAAGTTTCTCGTTCTGCCGGCGGCGGCGGCGTTTACAGTAAAGGAGGATGCCGACTGCGAGGGCGATGGCGCCTGGATGCAGTCAGTATCAGGCATGGATAAGTATGTTGTATGCAACCTACCAATGATGCTGAGGGTGATGGCGGCACCTTCAGCGCCCTTGCTCATGATCGTGGGTTGGGGCCGAGTCCGCCTTGGAGGATCGTTGTCTCCTACTGGGACTCCTGTCACATTCGTAGGAGGCGGAGGTGACACGGAAACCGTCGTGGATGCCGATAGAGTCGGTCGAGCAATCTTGCTTGAGAAGATTTGTGATGACGAGGTAAGTGTTGCTGAGGAGGATGCAGTAGACGCCAGAGACTTTGGAGACTTCGGAGAGTCAGGGGAGTCGGGGGAATCGGGAACTGCCAGTGATCCCGTAGATGTCGGCCGTATAGAAGTAACCACTGTGGTTCCTGTCTGGTCTGTGGGCAGAGGCAGGGGTGCAACAGCGGCAATGCCCTGGGTCGTGGGGGCTACCGTGAAGGGCTGCGAAGAGGTTGATGTTGAGGTGCTTGTCGCTACCTGACTTGATGTACGTAAGGAGCTCGACGAGCTCGGTGGGGTCACCGCTTCCGATGAAGTTTGACTTGGCGGACCGATCGTTGCAGACGGTTGAGCGGCTGTTAACGAGGGCAGAGATGATGGAGCGGATGTTGCGGCGGAAGGCGACGACTTTTTGCTCTGGCTAGGCGAAGAACCCTTTTTGGGCGATGGCGGTTCGCCATCCTCAGAATCAGAAGTATCACCTGGCGAGGGTGCTCCAACGGTCGAGGGACTGCTGCCCGGTGAATCTGGGCTTTCGGGACCCTCTGGCTCTTCTTGCTCTCCCTCACTACCAGGACCCACTGCTCCAAGACCAGCTGCCTGTCGCTTCGCACGCGTGGCGAAGACTTGAATAGGCGCAGGTCGCCGACGTCGATAGAGTGCCATGGCGACGTTTGTATCAAGAAGTTAAACACACAGGTAGCGCCACAAGTCAATGTGTGCTACTAGAAAGTGAGTCTCCAGGACGACGAATGAGAAGGAAACCGATCAACGGAGTAAAGAAATATGGCCTGACGTTCACGAATGGAGTTGCATCCCAGCTCAGGCAAGAACGAAAAAGAGGAGAAAGGCTCGAGGGACTGGGACTGCCAAATGCTTTAGATGCGGGCTGACAGTCTTGGGAGTTCGCCGCCCGGATCTACTTCTCCTTCATGCATTGTCTCCAGTGTCCACAAGCGTGGATAGTGCCGTCATAAAACATTTACCCTGAGAGGTAGCCTGCGAAACGGAATCTGGAGCATGGGGCCAAGATCAGCGCCCTTGAAACTGAATACTTAGACCGAAAAAGAGCCAAGACAAAGGTTGTGAGAGCAAGAGACAAATAATCACAGGTACCTTGCGCAATGATGTGTAGCTTGGTATGCGACAGGTTCACTGAAAAGTTTTGGTCGTGCGTGGTTGGACGCGTCGACACTTTGAAACGTTGTGGCGTTAGTCGAAGCGAACATGAAGCACAACGGCCTTCAGGTCACAAGTGGATGATATAGCAGCGGGACCATGGACGCGGCCGCGCAATTGCCGGACCGCGCTGCCTGGAAGATACAAAGGGTGCTATGGGCCAGATAAGCGTCGCACTTTCGAAGCGCGCCAAATGCGGTAGCTGCAGGCGCGCAATTTGAGCCGCAATGGCGTGTTCAACGACGCGATCGTCTCGACGTAGGTACTTACTGATGAGGGCTCAATTGCGCAGCCATTTTCTGATAGTTCGACGTGTCGAGTGATGGACTTGAGAGGTACAAGGAGGGCGCAAAGTTCGCAGCAATTCACGTTGGACCCTCGCGCTAGCCGCATTGAGCGGCGGGTGGGCTTCGCACATTCCGTGCAAAGGATTAAAACGCCAACCGCGACTGAAGTGCTCTGACCAGAATCATCCAATGACACTTGATCTCTGAATCATAGTGGGTGAATGCGGTCATAAACCTGGGGTGACTCCACCTGACGCATCAAGTACGAACTATCAGTTGGCGTGACGTGCCTTGGCGACAAGCGAAGCTTCAACGTGGGGCTTGAACTATAGGGCAATGCTTTACTAAGACGTGTGAGTCGAGATTACAATTACAAGTCTATGCTATACGATCTATTTGCCTCAAGTTGGTATTTGCCTGTCCAAGTTCTGCCCAAGACTCATCTCGTAGTATACTCCGCGCTTGGCCAGCGAGTCTTTGTGAGTATCGCCCCCCCCCCCCCCCCACCCCTGCGAAGACAATGATGCAATCAGCGTCCTTTATGGTGCTGAGTCGATGCGCGACAGCGATAGTCGTGCGACCGCTCTTTGCTTTCTCGAGTGCGGCTTGGACGATCTTTTCGGACTCAGTGTCAAGTGCAGATGTCGCTTCGTCCAGAAGCAGTAGACGCGGCTCACGTATCAGCGCGCGCGCGATAGCAATGCGTTACCGTTGGCCACCCGATAATTGAGTACCTCTGTTGCCGCAGAAAGTACCAAAGCCCTCGGGCAGCGACATGATGAAGTCGTGGATATCCGACTGCTTCGCAGCAAATTTGACCTGAGCGTCGGTGACTTCAGACTCAACTCCCATAGCGATATTGTCGCGTATCGATCCCTGGTACAATACCGGCTCTTGTTGCACGAGGGCAATGTCTCTACGGTATTCCCGTGGACAGAGCTCAGGCACCGCTGTGCCGTCGCACATAATACGTCCGGCCACGGGGTCATAGAAGCGTTCGAGTAATGAGACCATCGTCGATTTGCCGCATCCAGAGGCCCCAACAAGGGCGATGAACTGGCCAGGACGCACCTTTTCTTGTCAATACTTAACAGTGACGATGGCTGTGGGGTAACTCACATCGACATCGACGCCTTTAAGCACTTTAGCGTGAGGCCGAGACTCGTACGCAAAAAAAAACATCTTGCACCTCCACGTGCGTCGGCCCCTTGTCGCTGTCGTCATCGTATGGAGGCTTTGAGGCATCCTCTTGTACGGCGGGCCGTAGCCGGCGCAACCAGAAGATACAATTGGCAGCAGTGGGTCGTCGTGGTGAGACTGGTCGTGTACGAAAAGAAAGCGGCTGCAACTTCTCCAGAGAAGACCACCGCAATAAAGACGGGGAAGAATTGTGTCGTAGTGTACTCATCATAGCTAATCCGTCAGCGTAGGCATCTTTGCAAGCCTTCTCGATCAGTGCGCGCTGTTCCAATTCCGGTAGATCCGCCTGTGGAGTGCCGAAGAGGCCATAGGCTACGGTGTCGTACACCGTTCCAGCGAACAGCACAGGCTCCTGCTGTACCAATCGAACGTTCGTCCGCAGCCAGTGCAAGTTGAGTTCCCGAATGTCAACCCCATCAAGGTATGTTGTGCCACCTGTTTGATCGTACCATCGTTCTAACAGGCCAATGATGGTCGACTTTTCGGACCCGCTGGCACCAACGAGGGCGGTCGTCTTGTTAGCGGGTGCAGAGAGCTTGAGACTCTTCAACACGGTAATATCAGGTCTCGCAGGATAGGCGAAGCTGACACCTTCGATCTGGATGTTGCCCGTGCATGTTTCGGGAATTATGCCTGCATCATCGAGCGGGTCGGTTTCAGATTGGCGATCGATGGTCCTGAAGATTTCTTCCGCCGAGGAAGATGCCATTGTGAACGCAAGGATCTGCGGCGCAATCTGGGTCATGGCTGTCTCAGCGACGATGACAGCAAGAATGACTTTAAAGCTAGGCAAGAATCAGTACAGTACACAGAGTGAGGTTATGCCAACGTACACATCGCCTGATTCGCTGATCTTGCCGCTCTGATACCGGCGGACGCCCTGCCAGAAGGCCAGAGCGTATACAGAATAGACGCAGGAAAACTCAGTAGAGAACAAGACGGTGTAGTTGGGTGACTTCTTCAAACCGACCTCCATGGCATCACCCAGGAGGTTGTCATATCTTTTAGACAAGAGAGGATTTAGCCAGAAGGAATGCACGGTTCTGACAGTCGAGAATACTTCTTCCAGCCCTTGAATAGATGGGAAGCAGCTGAGCCTCGTTCTTGATATCGATGCCGATACAGACGCCGGTGACGATCAAAATAGCAGGGACGATGCCCAGTGTGATCAGAGTAAGCTTCCATTGGACGATGAAAGCAACGACGAAAGCAGTCACAAAGGTCGATACACCTGGTATGGTTATGGTCAGCTTTTCAGAAATCCCGTTGTTGACGTTGTTGCCGTTTGTCGTCGCTTGGACAGTGACCGAGGCCGCCACGTCCGAGTCAAAGTACGCAATGTTTTGCCGGAGGATGCGCTTGATGAAGTCGATGCGTAAAGCTTTTGTCGTCCGGATTGCGGCGATAGAAATCAGAACCTAGAGGCGTCAGCATGATGGAAGCTCTGATTCTGGGAAGCCGTCTTACCGAATGAAAATAGACACACGCAAATTTTGCGACGAACAGGTACAAGAGGTACAGTCTCAATGTCATCAGCACAAGTTTCATACACCGCTAATGCGACGTACGTGTACTTACTCGTTTGCGGACGATACTCGGCTGAGCTGATAGTCCCAACAGCAAACCCATTGAATGCTGTCACGAATTTGCCAAACACCAGGTCCATGAACGGGAGCGGCGTGCCAGCAGCAATGGCGGTGATGAAGGCAACGTCATTCAGCAGCCAACTCGCCTTGTCTGCATATGTGAACACACGTTATCTCAATGTCAGAGTGTGGCTTTCGAATAGACGTGAAACGCACCAGATACGGACCCATCCCGCCTTCGGCTTCATGTGGCTCTGCCTCACCATCAACTGATGACGTGCTTTTTCTTTCATCCTCGCTCTTCTGTCGTGGCGGTGAAGGGGTTTTCTTCTCCTCTAACAGCATCTTGGGTGTTAATTGCGGTTGTACGGCTGTACGTGACCTGCTTTCTCAAGTTCAACCCATGTTGATATGGTGTGGTCGTGATGCTCGGGACCCGCGGCCGGGCGCGGAGAAGACAGCTGCCTAAGAGCTTCCGCCCGTGCGTGTCGTCTGCCAAGGTGGTGTACATGACACCGGTCTTGGAATCCGAAAAATGTGCGAATGTCCGGGCGGAAGAGCAGAGAAGGGCGGAGCTGTCTCGAAAACGACACGTGACAGCGCGTCAAAACGATGACTCTTCTCGTGTCTGCTCAGAACTGCGTAGGTATCATTGGTTCAGTGGAGTCCGCCCAGGCATTTACATGGACGCGACTTTGATATTTCATCTTGTTTCTTGACATTTCGCGCAGCGATCGTTGAGACGTGTGTTTATCGAAGCTGATGACGTAATAGACTTTCGCCTTGCGCCTGTCAGACACGTTCTGAACATCGGTAACGCGTACCCGCAACTATACAACTTAGTAACGCGCACAGTCGACTCCACGAAGCAGTTCAGTGTTGTTTGAAGGCCGACAAGTCCCAGGCTGCAAAATTGCTGAGGAAGGGCTGAAGACAGGTTTTGCAGCGGTATCCACCGGCATTCCGGAACTCTGCGCACCCGCCCCGAGACAATTTCATCAAGCCACCCTACCGCCCTCGCATGCCGCGCGATCAGCTGGCCAGACTGCCCAATATGAGCGAAGAGATGGATCTCGATGGGTCGAGCTCCAAGCGTGCGGTATGAGAAGTTGTGCGCTGTGATTTGCGCTGTTGTCTAACACACTGTGCTGCCAGTGCGACTCTTGCAGAACACGGAAAATTCGATGCGACCGATCTGTACCCTGTTCAAATTGCAAAGCAAGCAAACTCAGTGAGTGGATGCGCTTCTTTTCACGCATCGAATTATGTACCCTACTCCGCTTGTACCTGCCCTGGCAACATCCCATGCAAAACGGCGAGCCAGTGATTGGCACAAAACTGCACACAATTCATTCCAGTAACCTTGAAGTTTCGATGCACCTAGTTTCGTTGGGGCTGGTCCATCGCATTTTACTGTTTCCTTGCCCAAGGTGCTAATTCTTCCAAGCTTGTACAACGACGGCGCCTGTACAGAAGACAGTCAGGCAGCGAGTACACATCTCTGAAGAGTAGTAAGTCCGATCAACTCTTGCCTTACATGGCCCAAACTCAACAGGCGAGCTGCCGCGGTCCGTGTGATGAGTATTGACCGGTGCAGCGAGAAGAAGATCGACCGTATCGAGGACAGGCTCTCCGGAATTGAGAATGTCCTTTCCAGACTAGCTTCAAAGTTGGGCAATATCGATCTACAGACTGATTCCGCAGAGCGAAGCAGCCAGTCTCGACCCAGTCGCGTTGGTAGCCGCGTAGGATCTGGCAAGAGCCCACCTCTGGGGACTGATGCAACCACCCCGGCTCCTTTCGAAGGCGAGACAGCTATTAACAGCCAGTCCGGGTATGCTCGCGCTCTACTCACAAAGGTTGTCGGCGACACGCCCTCAATTGGGCAAAATGCAGAGATCAAGTCCGCTTTGAGTGCGTTGGGAGATATCGTCAAAGGGCAAGAGCACATCACCGTGTCCACAACATCCACCACGAACTCATTGATCAATCGAGCGCTTCAAGATCTTGATCCCGGAAAGCTGGAGCGTCCGCCATGGCCCGCGGTCAAAGAGATGCTAGAGAGAGCTCTTAGTAAGTTGCAATGATTTTGTTTGGCTGCGACTGCTGACAATAGCCAGAGTACCCGACAATGGCATTCGCGGTCATTTTCCCGTTCCTCAAGATGCGCAATCTCTTCGAAATCTTCGAGGATGCCTACACTGATCCATCTCAATGTCCAGCCCCACGTCGCATCCTAGCTTATGGGGTTGGCTACAATCTGTTTACCGAATTTTCTGCGCTTTCCTGGTGCAATGGTCTGGATCAGAACGCTCTGCGAGGGTAAGTGGTTGTTGTCGCCGTGCGTTACCTCCCGACTGTGCTAACATGTATGCAGATATGCCACCAAGTGTGAGTTGACCTTGACTGCGTAACATCTCCGACGCGCTAACGTGTATGCAGGCAAATACCACCTGGAAGTCGCTATCAGCCAGCTCGATGTGTTCATACCTGCTAGCTACGAGAATATTATGGCCCTCGTTCTCGGTGCTGCCTGTGCTATCGAGATGTGCAAACCATCTCTTGCCTGGGTCCTTACGGCCATGGCAGCTGGTCAGAGTCAAAATCTGGGCTACCATCGTTACCAAACTTTTCAAAATGACGAAGAAGAAGAGCGAAACTCCAAAGTCCATCTCTTCTGGATCATCTATATGTTCGACAAACAGCTCTCACTCCGCTTGGGTCGCGCAAGTGTCATCCAGGATTGGGACATGTCGTTGCCCCTGATCACATCAACGCCCACCCCCGCAGCTATGGCACTGGGTGCCAGTCAGATGATGGCCTACTGGATCAAACTTGCGAAGGTCCAGGGTCAGACTTATGAGAAGCTCTTTAGCCCCGCAGCTTTCCTCAAAAACCCAGAAGAACGCATCCGCACGTCCATGAACTTGATCAACGCAATGAATCAGGCATGGTACGAACGTGGCGAGGCGAGTGTCATGGACTTCACACCCCTGACAACGGGCCAGGGCTTCTCAAAGAGAAGGAAGGCTGCAATGGCCAGCCCCAACGATACAGAGTTGCCGTCAAAACGTAAGCGCTTCGTGCAGCAGCCGTTCGGTACTTCGCTGCCGCCTGAGGAATATATACAAGGTACAGCCTCTCTATGCTTGCACAGATCTTACCAGCTAACTGCTCAGGCTCTTTCGAGCGCGTCGAAGACGTCTTCTTCCACGCAGACGTTGTGATGCACTATTCAACTTGCGCTCTCATTCAGCGCGCTGTGAGCACTGACAACGTCACATTCAGCCAAGAATGTTTGGAATACTCAAGAGCGGCACTCGTTGCTCATGAGAGGTGCAATGCTCAATTCAACACAGAAGGGAATCAGGAGCTCTGGGCAGGGTATATACACTGGTCGATTCTCCAGGCGCCATTCACACCGTATGGTACAGAATCCTCTTACGTGTTGCAGCTACTGACATTCGTAGTTTCATCGTGGTATTCTGCAACGCCATTCAGAAGTCTGACACGGTAGATCTTGACACACTTCAGCGGTTCGTTGCCAGCCTTGAGTCCTGTCGCACGGTCTCTGAGGGCGCGGACAAGCTATATAAGATGTGCCATCTGTTCTTGCAAGTCGCAAAGCTCTACATCCAAGCTAAGAAGAACGACACGAGGAAACAGCCACAGACCGTGACACAGCCTGCACCAAACAACTTCTACACTACAACAGACAGCACGCAACTTGACCTCAGCACCATGACACAATTCGATCCGTACCTCAGTGCTCTCGGGCTCGTACCAAACTCGTCCTGGCCGATGGCAGGCTACACTGACACTCCTGCGATGGGAACAGCCATGGAGTCCTTTACCAACGTACCCAATACAGCGAACACGCAAGGCTCGGAAGTCTTTGGTGTCGATTATGCGCCTAACGGCGTGCCCCAAAACTCTGTCCAGGACTGGTTCTCAGGATCCCGCTATCTGATGAACCTGATGGAGGCAGGCGACGACATGCAAATGCCGGATCTAAACGACTTTGATGTCCAATTATGAGTGTATAACACTTTCAATACGATTAGGACATGACGACGACATCGGACCCAAGCTTGTGATCAGCTCAAACGCGCACAAAAGGCGATGATCATCAGGTACACTCTACTCTGGCTTACACGACAAACCACGGAGTAAATGCACCTTGTCTTTCGATCGAGTTGACAGATACAAGATTACCAAAGCGTACGAGAGTTACAGAACGCTAGAATTTTCGCAACCTAAAATTGCACCCGCATTAGCACTGTTCAGAAATTCGTATTGCAACATATACCCCATCCATCTCGAAATCGCAATCAATTTACTCAGCATTTTTCATCGTTGCTTTCCAGGCGTCCAACTCGCTCATTCGCGCTCGAAGCAGTGCATTCGATGCCAAGCACACGCATTACTAAGGAATCGAGGGTACGCGTGTTTCGTCTAAGCTGTTTTACCGTTCAGGCGTGCCAGCTGCAGCTATGCTGCTTATATAACCAACGTTTTGAACCAGTATTGCAGCAGCTTGCATGCAGACAATTGCATTGCATCGTTGCTGCAATCAATTATCAAGGAAACCCTTAACCGGATCATCTCGAAGCGAGCGATTCAGGCACGCGGGGAAATTGCGGGGTACAGACAGATGCGGCAAGCGAAAACGGGCGGGTAGCGAGGGTCGTGCTTGCATAGATCCGCACACATTGCGTGCGTCGGACACGCTTCTTGAGCTCTATGAAGATGTCCGATGAGAGATACCGGATACCACAGACGGACCTTGCTCGGTGGAAGCCGATCAGCGAGTGCAAACGAGCCGCACCCAATTAGACTAGGCACCGTCAAGATGGCCTAGCTATCCACTAGTGTAGTGCGGCTTGCAACCTGCAGTCCGTCACGCATCTTGGTCATGGCAGCTGCTCGTGTGTCGGAAAGCTTTATAAATGTGGTATCACCATCCATGCATTTTCCTCACGACGCTCGCCTTAACGGCCGCCGCAACAACCATTATGCTGAAGAGCCAACTAGTGCTTCTCCTGCCAACCACCGCTCTGTCTGCAGCCATCGACACCACTGCGTCGAAGTGTGCAGCCGGCGCTCTCCCAACACCGAGTGTTTTGGGAGCCTCCATCCTGTCTCTTGACGCTGTTAAATCCATTCTTGGATCCACATCCATCGCTTTCTGCAATGTTACACTCACCTACACGCATCCAGGACAGGATGATCTCATCAAAGTCTGGCTCGCCCTACCCAGCACGTGGAACGGCAGATTTCAGGGTTTAGGAGGTGGCGGCTGGACGACTGGCTTTCCTTCCAACATGGTCCCAGCTATCTCGCAAGGATACGCTGCAATATCGACAGATGGAGGACACGATGGCGTTGGCCAAACCCACCAGCGCGCACTCGCTGATTCGTGGGCATTGAACAGTCCCGGCAACGTCGACCTCTATGCATTACAGAACTTTGCGTCCGTCACACTCAACGACATGACAGTTCTCGGCAAACAACTGACGGAGGCGTACTACGGCAAGCCCATCTCTAAATCCTACTGGGTTGGTTGCTCCACTGGAGGTCGTCAGGGCCTGATGTTGGCTCAACGATACCCAGATGCCTACGATGGTATTCTTGCTCAAGCTCCAGCAGTCAATTGGGCTGGTAAGTACAACTCCACTACCTTATTACAATCGCTGATTAGTCTTAGAGTTCATTCCGACTATGTTTTGGCCCCAGTGGATCATGCAGCAGATTGAGTACTACCCACCCCAATGCGAGCTGAACGCCATCACTGCTGCCGCCGTCAGTGCATGCGACGAGTTGGATGGGTTAAAGGACAACGTCATTGGATTGACAGGTCTCTGCGACTTTGATCCCAGCAGCGTTGTTGGCCAGCCGTACGCCTGTGGCAACGTGACCGGCACGATATCAAAGGCAGCAGCAGAGATCGTCAGGACGACCTGGGAAGGAGCGACCAACGTGGAGGGAAAGCTCCAATGGCCAGGCATCACTCCAGGCTCGCCTCTGAACGGCATCGCGAATACCACGTGCGATGCGAGCGGCAACTGCACAGGAGCACCCTTCACGATCTCCACCGATTGGCACCGACTCTTCATCCAGAAAGATGCCAGCTTCGATCCGTACAACTACACCCAAACTGGCTGGGATGCAGCCTTCCACGCCTCGGTGCAGCAATACACATCCATCATTGGCACCAACGATCCTGGCCTCTCTGCGTTCAAAAAGTCAGGGGGCAAGATGATTACTTGGCATGGTATGGCTGACCAGCTGATCCCCTTCAACGGTACAGTGCACTACTACAGTCGTGTACTCAGTCACGACGCCAAGGCGACAGACTTCTATCGCTTTTATTCGGCGCCCGGCGTTGGCCATTGTAGTGGAGGTCTGGGAGCTGCACCGACGAATCCTCTAGCGCAGCTGGTCTCATGGGTCGAAGACGACGAAGCACCGCAGACATTGACTGCTAACCGCACCGTCAAAGGGACGAGCTGGAAGCAGGAAATCTGCCAGTATCCGTTGTCGTCGATTTACAAAGGTGGCGACCCGGCTGTCGCGTCGTCGTACTCGTGCGAGTAGTACTTACGCGTCTATATGTATAGCGCTGTCCAAATTGGAAGAGGAAGGAAGTCTTGTGGTGGGTGCTGGACCGCGATGCGTTGATGGTGATGGTTCGGCACGCTTACGTCGCGCCTCCGTATCCAAATTGAGGTCTACGGTGGAATACGCTATACGGCGCTCACTGGTCTGGACTAGCGTCCCCACTGATAACTCAGGACCGGTCGCTCCTATGACTACTGTATTCCCAGCCTTACTTCCTGCACGACTGTTTATGTCAGGGAGTTACGCCTATTTTCGCATTCCTACAGCATTTTGCCAACCCACCCCTTTTATAAAGCTCCACAGATTCTTCGAGGAGACCAATGTTCTCCAACACGTTTTGAATCACCTCCTTTAATGGTGAATGTCTCCTTTGTCTCCCATAAAGATTTGCGCTGGTTTCCACATGCGATTCCTGCTGACTCTTGTACTTATACGAGCTGTGTATCCTGTCACAATTCCAGTACAAGTCGGTCTCGTTCAACAACCCGCGCAGTTATCTAGAGAGCAGAAGGACGCTGCGAGAAGCCTTCCATCACCGCCTGTCCCAGAAAGCATCGAGATAGTTGGGCTACCGCTACCACCAGTTGCATCAGGTCGTGAGCCCGGTTCATGCTCATTCGACATCAATCCTCGTGGAACAGGCTGCATTGCACGCGACCTGCAAAAGCAGAAGTTCCAATCCGGAGACTTCACGACCGACGGGCTGCATGTCATTGTCAATGCCGAGTTCGTTGGCGCACCAACTAATCCAGATCCGAGAAGCATATATGACGGCGAGCAGTTGATCCTCATCAAGGCAGATGGAACGAACTTTGACAACGGCGACTCCTGGAAATGCCTCAGTTGCGGTGTGCCAGCAGACCGGGCTCGACACTTGCGGCCTGAGAGGGACTATCCTCACGTCTTCCGAAGCGGAACAAAGGCGATTTGGGGACATAACATCGTAGACTGCGGAAACGAGCAACTGGGCAGCGAGGTGTGCACGCCCGAGCGCATACACATCTATCCTATATATTGGCCAGGGACCAACAGTACTCCAAGAGAGATGCGCGTGCACCCCGACGGCACGCACATTGGCTGGAGTTCCTTTACCGCAGGTGGTCAATTCGCGTACTTTGGGCGTCTATCCTTCAATGCTGTACCGGTCGATTCCGGGCCCAACGTCCCTCGGTACGACTTAGTCGACGTCAACCTTCTCGTAAACCCTACTCGAAGTGCGCCGCTCACAACGAATGGAACTCATCTCACCATAAATCACGATGCCATCATAATCGGCGAGCTCCGCGGCTTCAGTGGCTCTGGCGACGAGATCACGTACATTGGCTACCCGACCGAGTCCACCAACATCGATCTTTATGCTGTACATGTCGAGACAGGAGTCGTACGAAGATTGACCAGCCATCCCGAGTATGCCGATCCCATCGCGTTCTCCACAGATGACGAGTGGTTCGTCACCATGGACACGCGTGGAAGCGATAGACAGATGTGGATGTCCGGGCTACGAGGTATATCTCCGCTTATCGATGTCATTGCTGTGACTGCCGCAGCGAGTACGCGGAATAATGGCGCGAGGCGCTTTTTCCAACCCATCCTGATCGACAGATATGGTGATCGAGGACAGTATTCCAGCCAGCAGGTCAATGCAGATGGGGATGGAAGCAACGGTGCGATCAATGATCCGAATTGGAATGGGCGCGCTGATCCTGCCTTCTCACTCGATGGAACGAAGATCGCGTACTGGCAAGCTCTGGTCAGCGCACCGGCTTGTGGAGGCAGGAACCCATTGGAGTGCCCGATGTCGACAGCTCAAGGTGGACGAGAGTATCGCGTAATGCTAGCAGAGCTCAAAGACAGGAAACCAGTGGAGCCGAAAAGTGTGTACCGGGTACCTGACTACCTACCCTGGGCGACAAAGTTCAAGCCCGGCTCGTTATCTTCTTCGCCACTCAGTGTGCCACCAGGCAACTACACGCTTCTTGGGAAGGTGTCTGGTCAGGCGCAGGTGCAGTTCCTTGGGAATACAAGCATCAACCGGGTCGTGGTGAACTACACTGGATACTCTGACGACGAGGAGTTTGTGCTGAACGGCTATGAAGACGTGACAGTCTCAGTCAAACCACCGAAGGTGTGGGAGAACACGCTGAACTGGTACTCTGACATTGTGCAGACCAAGTTCGGAATAGTGACTGGCACAAAGAGAACATGCGTGGACGGCTTTCATCTCCGAATTGATGCAATGACGAACGTTTTCAATGCCAATGGGGCTTTGACGACTACTATTAGCGATAAGAAATATAAGCAGCCAGCAAATGGAACATAAATGAGATACAAATGAATCAAGCATTCGCACACGACCAAGTTTGTCGAAACAATATTTGATCTCATATTGCTACGCTGACGCAATTGCTTTGAATGTTTTGCGCTAGATCCACATAGCTGATCAGTGCTGCTGGTAGTGTTGCTGCGGTGTATCCATCTGGGTCAGCATGATGACATCGCTGTTCGGATCGCGCACTGTTTCCGGTCGATCTTGTTGCAGGAACGCCGGTCTGTGATCCCACATGTACTTCTTGCGTTGGATGTAGTAGCCAATGAACCATTTCAGCTGGTCCATGCCGTGTCTGACGTACTCGCTGGTGGGCTTTTCGAAGACCTGGTCAAGCTGCTCCAAGGTCAACCCCTTCGTTTCCGGAACAAAGAAGAGAATCATCCACCAGCCAATGAGACACCATACTGCATACCAGGCAAAGGCGCCTGAGGGACCCATTCCTTTGTCGCCACTCATAGATGGCCAGGAGAACGACACTATGAAGTTGAATGCCCAATTGATGGCTGTGACGATGCCCATTCCGTAGTCGCGATTGTACAGTGGCATGGCTTCGGACGAGTAAACGAAAGGCACCGGACCTTCTCCAGGCGAGTATGCAATGCCAAAGAGATACATGCCAATGATAGCCAGCACACGTCGAGCGGCCCCATCTTCGATTGCAAAAGCAATGACCATGAGCCCTTGGAAGAGAGCCATGAACGGAAACGTGAACAGAAGTAGGTTTCGACGGCCAAATGTATCAATCGTCCAGATGGCAGGTATGGCGAAGATGAAGTTGATGATGCCGAATCCCATGGACAATAAGAGCGCATCGTTAGCACTCCAGCCAGCGTCATCACGCATGATTTTGGAAGAATAGTAAGCTGTCACCTACTCTTACGTTAGTCTACACGCGTACAAGAACCACCGCACAGACGTACGTTGACACCACACATCTGCTGCAGAAACATGGTAATGACTGATGCAGTAAGAGCACGTCGACATCGGCCAAGCTGGAAGAGTTCATGGAACCGCTTCTCTTCACGCATGATCTTATCTTCTTCAGCGAGGAGGTGGTCCATAAGGAACAGGTCTCGCGCGGCCTGAACTTTGCTGTTACGCAGACTTCTCAGCGCTAACCACGCTTTCTCGTACAGGTCGTGAGCTTTGGCCAATTCGGCTTCGTGAGCTTTCCTAGCTCTTTGGATGAGCACGCGTGGAGATTCTGGCAAAGTGTAGACGTATGCCACGACGACAAGTGGCAGTATCATCTGCACTGGTAAGTACAACATTTTCCGAAGACGCAGTGCATGCTTACCGGACTGCCGACCATGAACCTCCAATTCAGGCTGCATTGTGTTGAAAGCATTGTCCTCTGAAAAGCAGTACCGGAACAGTCAGCGCCTCCACCATTATTGCTGATGTACTCAGCACACGCCGTGGCAGCATTGGTACACGTATCCTGATTGACGGCTCCGACACGAGCCAGAGCGACGCCGGAGAGATATCCACACATGATTCCAAACGCTGTCCACATTTGCCACATCATGACCAATGCACCTCTGATGTGTTCTGGAGCAGCTTCGGCAGCGTAGATGGGAATCGTAGCGCTTTTGGGTCCAATCCCAAAGCCTAAAGCGAATCTGGCCAGGAACAGATGCCACCAGGTTCTTGAGAAAGCTTGCAATAGACAGGTGACAGAGCTAATGAGACAAGTTGTCAATATGACGCCGCGTCGATCGAGGAACTTGTTGAGCGGGTAGTTGAGACAACATGCCAATGCGCAACACAAATATGGTGCACCGTTGACAAGTCCGAGCAGATTGTCGTTGTGCAGACCGAGAGCTTCTCTGAAATAGATTTGCGCTCCATTTATTGCTGTTTGATCCCTGAAGAAAGTCAGCATCATGCCATGGTCGAGACTTGTGACTACTTGCCATCCTTGTACAGCAGCTCCTAGAGAGCAGCATATCACCAGTGCATACAGGCGCCGAGGTTGCTTGAACCGGTCTAGAAATTTGTCACTGGTCTCCAAATCGAGAGCGTGGCGCTCGTTGGTCTCGAGTTCGAGTCCATCTGGCCTATGCTGCTCAAAAGCGCTCTTGCTTTGAGCGAGAAAGGCACCTTTGATGAAGAGCGTTTCGTGCTCCCTCAGGCCAGATCGTTCGATAAAGCGAGCGACTTGGTCCCGGAGCCTTTTTGGTGTCCATCCTGCGAAAGGTTTGCGGAGGCGCCGATCAACAGTCTTGTTGTGAGATGTACTATTCTCGCTGCTGTCCCTTTGCGACATGATGCCAAGGGGTGAGGAAAGGACGGGAGAAAAGATGGCCGCTCAGGCTCATGGCAGCCATATAGCGGCTTGGGAACCGAGTACATATCGAGAAATGCACCTGAGGTGGGCTGTGCGCAAAACTCTGGGCAGGCCGTATCATGCTGCAAGAAAAAGCAGGCAAACAAGGCAAAGCAGGCAACAAGGGCACAAGTCTGCCTTACTGTAGGGGAGCTGAAGGACCACGTTGGATAGAGTTGCTTGGCTACATGAGACTTACATTTGTGCGACAACCTTAGGCTGAGATATGGTCCTGCGGTGGTACAAAGTGCTGCGCACAGAGGCTGTCATGACTTCACAAGCCTGCTTCCGTGCGCCACCGCCGTTAGTTGCATACAGGCATCACAACCCACCAATGATGCTCGGTGCTGTTCGCCTATGGTTCCCATGTATGGTGTGGGACTTCTACAGGAAGGCTGTGTACCTGAAAGTTTGGTGGAGATGAGTCCGGGGATCATGGGGGCAGATATTGTGGGCGCCGGCCCGTTGGCCCATGCGCAGGCTGCCGTCGCGTCGCGCCTGCCGCCCC
This sequence comes from Didymella keratinophila, assembly GCA_011058865.1. NCBI lineage: Eukaryota > Fungi > Ascomycota > Dothideomycetes > Pleosporales > Didymellaceae > Didymella > Didymella keratinophila. The sequence goes on along the minus strand of SWKW01000012.1, from coordinate 256,624 downwards.
ATTTGCGTGTCACTCACAAACCGGCTGACTGCATCAACTCCATCGTTCTTGGTGCCACTATGTCTCCATTTCCTTCCCAGGTTCAGCCTTGTATGCTCAAACTTGCGTCGATTGAGATGCTGCTGCTCATGAGGTACGCTGCATCATGGCCAGCTCTTCAAACAAGATCGAAAGGTCTCTGAATCGTATAATCCCCAAAGCACCGACTGACCGCATCCTGGAGGAAACCATCGTCAAGATTCGACTCAAGCTCTGTGAACTCGCATCGCCAGACACAGAACCACAAGAAACAGGCACAACAGATAAGCATCCATGGAACGATATACCCCGGCTTTATACCTTCCTGCGAATGCTTTCACACAACCACAAAGACGTCGTCGCGCTTATTCAGAAAGAACGACTCAATGATTACTCATTACCTATTGATTCTACTGCCCTCAGACAACTGCAGGCCGATGTCGATCAGGAATACTTCGAGGACACACAAGCACTCTTTCTATCAGATGATTCTCACATGACCATTGAAGCCTTAGGCGGGCTGCACAATGATCATCGACGCTTGGAAGATGGCACAGCCTTCTTCGAGAACATCAAAATCCTGGGCCAAGGCAGCTCTGCAACGGTATACCGCGTACGCCACAGGGTCTCGCGAAGTGAGTTCGCTTGCAAACGTATTAAACGTGCTTCCATCAAGCAGCAATACAATCAACTGGAAGACTTTCTGAGAGAAATGCGGGTCCTCAAGCGAGTGGATCACCTGCACGTCGTCAAGTTAATCGCAAGCTATACAGATGAGACGACCTTTTCACTGGTCCTACTTCCTGTGGCCAACGACACTCTCGACTCCCTTCTCGATCGCATATCGTCGAGCCCGACTTTTCCGATCATCCCCGGGCGGGAAGCTTCGATATTACGACGAGCCTTTGGATGTCTTCTGTCGACTATCGCCTATCTCCAAGCCAAGGACATCCGGCATAAGGACATCAAGCCGTTGAACATTCTACTGGGGGATGAGGGCCGCATCTATCTTTGCGACTTTGGAATATCGCTCGATTACTCTGATACTAAGGATGGGACTACGGAGGGTATGCCGATTGGTTTTACGAAAGGGTATTGTGCTCCAGAAGTGCCAGGCATGGAGTCTCGAAACAGTCTTTCCGAAGTCTGGTCCTTAGGCCGCGTATTCTTCGACATCATGGTGGTTCTGCGAGGACGTTCTGTTCAGCATGCCAAGAACTACATTGGTCTGGATGCGGAGAGGATGCCAGATCTTATCGCGAAGTACCTTGCACCTCTCGTTAACGAGTCTAACAATGCGTTCGACACCCTGATCATGCAATATATAATACGTATGGTAAGCGATTCGACGACACTTCAATGTAGCAGAACCAGCTAACAGGATCAAGACAGCATACGACAAAGGTCAGCGACCGGCAGCTGCCGAACTTTTGCAGGAGATCCCGTTCAATGGGATCGCAGAAGATGTCCGTCAAGCCTACCTAGGGGAGTGCTGCATTGTCGACTACCACAAGGCAGGGTATGTTGACAACTACAAGTTAGGGTATGTTGGTCAGGAAGAATTTGCTCCGACACCCCACCCTGTTGAGGAACGTCAAGAAATTCCTGCCTCGGTCTCACATCGAAGTGTGCGATATGCTGTGATCGAAGGAAGTTCGAATGACTACCTGCGCGTTTCACCAGCAGTTGCCGAATCCACTGCACTAAGCGAGCTGGAAGGATGCAGCCCACGGTGCAGCGTCAGTATTGTCACCGACAACTCGCAAGACGGTGTATCCGTCGTTCAGAGCAGTAGCACGCCCATAGCTCCGCGAGCAGTAGCAAGGTCAGAGGGAATAATGCTTCAAACACCATTTGCGGCAGAGGATCAGCGAAGGTGCTCCACGAGTATATCAAACCACTCAAATCGCCGTTCTAACAGTTCAACGGGACCACCATCATCAGTACCGTCGAGCCCGCCCAATGGGTTTCCTATCGTTCTGAGAGACGGTTGCACAGGCTGTCTTTGCGTGGCACAGACACAGAACGGCAAGCCCACCGAGGAGCAGATCCTGCTTGTCACTTTCGCCTCAGTCACCGCTTCGAGTCCCTCACGGTCCTCGTGCACAGATGACAAATGCACTTCAGTCGACAATACATTGCGAATATTTGAATCCTCCCTACAGAGTAGGTCTGGCGTTTGGGTCAAGACACGCCGGATGATAGTCAGCCACTCAGGGGTTAGCGGCGAGTCGCAGACTTGCATGTCATTCTGGCTACCCTTGGCTGACGTCCGTTACGTTTGCTATAGCACTGCGGTAACTCTGCGGTGGTCAGATTGTGACCAGCTCGAAGAAGAACGACTGGGAGATTACAATCTGACCTATTCTCGAACATACCAGCCAGAGAGACCGAACAATGAGATCACTGTCATCTTTAGAGATGAAACCACAGCGCAGATCTTTCTGCGCACCGTCACACACGCCATTTCGGATGCGAGTCTCCAATGGCAGACGGTTGGTTTGCCTCATATGCAAGAGCTTCGAGCCATCAAAGCCCAGCAGAGTCCAGCTCATTTCATCGTGCACATCTCGGCCTGGAAAGGGAATGAGACAGCATCTACAATGTTCATACTGTGGCAGGATCCTATCTTCGATTTGCATACGCACTGCAGACCACCCAAGACCGAGCGCACATTGATGACACGCTTCTGTGGTCGTGTCTCAACACCCCGCTACCTCTCCAACGTCACCAACAGACCAAGCGACGATAAGACTGTCGTCGCGACCTGTTCGAGAGCAGATCTCGTGTTCAGTGAATACAAGCTCGAGCTGTCACTGGGCCAAGACATAGATGAGCTTGGTCTACCTCTGGGTAAGTGCATGTGATTTTTGACAATTGTGAATGCAGGCTAACAAGACAAAGGTCTGAAAGAACAGCTGACTTTCTTGACTGGATGGACGATTCGATTCTTCGCTTCCGGCATCAAAGTCGCTGGACCAGGACGCCTGGGGAAGAGCTATGGCTACTCAGACGTCATTCTGTGGGAACACGACCGAACAGCAACCTTGCCTGTTGGGTCTGTTTTGAATTCAGTCTTCGCATTCCGGCAGACTGGCACTAAGAAGGATTATCTGTGGAGGACTGGCACAAGTAAGTTGGCACTCCGCGAGGACGAACGATATATTGCTGACATCGAATCACAGTCACTGCGAGATCACAGGCTACGTACCGAGACCCGACCGTCGAGATCACAGTTTTCGGCAAATCATCCGGAGACCTTCTCGATGCGAAGGATCTGACTACGACAATGGAAGCGGATCTGCAACAGACTGGACAGCAGTCACGCAGACGAACCGGCAAGCAGAAAGAGATCCATCAGGAAGACGGATTCAGGCTCCACTTTGACAATCATAATGACTACAGGAGGTTCTTTGCGTGCTTCGACAACTTGCGGGAGACTGCAAGAGCTGATCCACACATGTGGAAATTTCAAAGAAACCCGACAGTCATGTCGCATGGTTCTCAGTCTACTGCCTCGTCATTTCGGCCAGGACCACATGTATGAGGCGGTTATACGACATATTAATCGGAGTAATGTCAAAGCGTAATGATATATGATATGGTATGATATACCACACAATCGTGTTGGCTGCAAGGTTATTGCAAGTGCAAATACCACATTAGACGTGGCAGCTGTATCTAGAATGGGCAGTGATATTCGACGAGGCACTTCTGATATACAGTGAGGCACTTTAATCCAGCTATGCTTAAGAAGAACATTATTCCTATAGTTGCCTTTAGTTAAATTATAGGAGGTAGTTAAACGCTTGCTATAGCTCTCTTATATTATAATAGACCTTCTGCTAGCTACAACCTAGTAGCAATCTGCCCCCTGCTCTTTAGAGCTGCTTCGCTGGACACTAGAAGTGCCTCGATGGATATCGCTGCCCTCTAAAATAGCCTGAACCCTCTGGACTAGTCACTCTCATACTGCTTGGGAGAAACGTTATCATACAATGTAGCACCATCTAGCTACCGAAGAACTGACCCTCAAGTCATGCATATCGTTCAACGAGTCACAGTAATTTGTGCTGCGTCTTGTAGTGACCCAACGATTTCAGGTCATGTTGTACCTGCCTTTGAAGTCGATGCCTTGAGCCCTAGATCGTTTCAACGATAGTATGGAGAGTAGTGTCGTCTGACTGCTAGGGATGAGTCATCAGACTTCGAACCGGATCCGTCAAAGAGGCTCAGCCTTTCAACTTGATTTTGTGTGGTTGAGGTCCTGGTGTCGATGCCTCGACGCCACAGCTCGGGCGTCCCACGTCGCCCCGCCAATTAGCGCGAAAGTGAACAATCGCAGCAGCAGACGAATTTCGATCACCAGTGTGCGTTTGCCTCACGCTTCAAATTCCTATCACTTATTTGCTAGATCCAGGCCTTCGTTGGCTTAGTTTTGACTCACGGGATCTACTAAAAAGGCCAGCTAGCCTCCAGGGCCCACTTCAAGCCCGTCTGCAGCTTTCGTGAATTCGAACCTGATCCTGTCAACCCCGCCGCCACAGGAATCGCTCCCGTCGGCAGCCTACATCGCACGCACGAGCGACCACTTTTCCACACGCGACACGCTCGACCGAAGAAATGGCGCCCAAGAAGGGAAAGAAGAAGCAGCAGGACGACGACTGGGAGGCCGAGCTCGGTGAAACCGTCACCACTGAGAACGATGCTCTCGCCCAGGAGGCCAAAGCCGCCGAGGAAGCTGGCGCTGGGGAGGACATGGGCGGCGGCCTGATGGCTGCCCTCCAGAGGCGCGGCAAGAAGAAGAACAAGAAGGGCGCCAACCCAGATGTCGAGGGTGAAGACCCGCCGGCTGCCAACGGCGGCAACGACTTTGCGGACAAGGCGCCCCAGGAGGCCAACTTCGACGACGATGACGACGATGTCTTCGCTGGAAACTACGGCAAGAAGAACAAGAAGGGCGGAGCTGCAAAGCAGGAGGAGTCTCCTGCGCCAGAGACACCACCGGCCGAGGCACCGCGCATGAAGACTAAGGCCGAGAAAGAGAAAGAGAAGAAGGAAAAGGAGAAGCAGCGCAAGAAGGAGATGGTGCGTCTAGACTATGGCTAAGGGTTTCTATTGGAAGACTGACTTGAAGACTAGGCTGCGAAGAAGAAGGCCTCCGGTCCTGCGAAACCTGAAGCCAAAGCCGCCGAGGCCAAACCTGTCGAAGCCGCTGCGCCTACACCCGAGCCCGCCGCGCCCGCCGCCGGCGGCAAGAAGAAGAAGGTCTCCGCCGCTCTTGCAGCCATTCAGAAGCAACAAGAGGCGCTGCGCAAGCAGCAGGAGGAGCAGGCTCGTCTCGAGGCTGAGGACAAGGCCCGCGCCGAGGAAGAGGAGAAGCTCGCTGCTGAGGAACAGAAGCGCAAAGAGGAGGCCAAGGCCGCTAAGAAGCAGCGCGAGAAGGAGAAGATCGAGCAGCTCAAGAAGGAGGGCAAATACCTGACCAAGGCGCAGAAGGAGGCCAAGGCCAAGGCTGATTTGCGCTTGAAACAGATGCTTGAGAGCGGTGTCAAGGTTGCAGCGCTTGAGGGCGAAGCCGAGGCGCCTAAGAAGCCCAAGTACGATGACCGCAAGAAGAGGAAGCAGCAGCAGGAGCAGAAAGAGCGCGAGGCCCGTGAAGCTGAGGAGGCTGCGAAGAAGTTGGCAGAGATGAAGCTGGCTGAAGAGCAGGCCGCCAAAGCTGCTGCAGAGGCTGAGAAGGCCAAGGCAGACGCCGAAGCTAAGAAGGGCGAGGAGTCTGAGCTCGACGACTGGGAAGCTCAGGCTGACGAGATGGATGGCGTCAAGGACAGCTGGGACGCTGATTCAGACGATGAGGCGGACAAGAAGGCCGAGGCTGCCAAGGCTGCTGCAGCGAAGGCCGCAGAGGCTGCTCCTGAGCCAGCGGACAAGGCGGTCGCGAAGCCCGCTGCGACAGCTGCTGACTCTGAATCAGAGGAAGACTCTGATGACGATTCCGAGGACGACAGTGAAGACGACTCCAGCGAGGACGAGCAGGGCACTGCTACACAAAGGGCGGAAGCCGCTCGCAAGGAGGCCGCCGCTCAACGACGAAAGGAGGCACACGAGGCTGCTCTGGCCCAAAGATCCAAGGACAACCTGCGATCGCCCATTTGCTGTATTCTTGGTCACGTCGATACTGGTAAGACGAAGCTACTCGATAAGATTCGTCAGACCAACGTCCAGGAGGGCGAAGCCGGAGGTATCACACAGCAGATTGGTGCCACCTACTTCCCCGTCGAGGCTCTCGAAAAGAAGGTCGCTGTCGTCAACAGGGACAACAGCTTCAAGTTCAACGTCCCCGGTCTCCTGGTCATCGACACACCTGGTCACGAGTCTTTCACCAACCTGCGATCCCGTGGTTCGTCGCTGTGTAACATTGCCATCCTGGTCATCGATATCATGCACGGTCTCGAGCCTCAGACAATCGAGTCGATGAAGCTGCTCCGTGGCAGGAAAACACCCTTCATTGTCGCCCTCAACAAGATCGATCGTCTCTTCGGCTGGAAGAAGATCGATAACAACGGTTTTGAGGACTCGTTCAACCTCCAGAAGCCGTCTGTGCAGGCCGAGTTCGAGGAGCGCTGGACCTTTGTCCGCACTCAGCTGGCTGAGCAGGGTTTCAACTCTGAGTTGCACTTCAAGAACAAGAACATGGCGAAGTACGTCTCGGTATGCCCTACCTCCGCGCACACCGGTGAGGGTATCCCCGACATGATCAAGCTCATCGTCAACCTCACTCAAAGTCGTCTCACCAACAACCTCATGTACCTCTCCGAGGTCGAGTGTACTGTTCTCGAGGTCAAGGTCATCGAGGGTCTTGGTACAACAATCGACGTCATCTTGTCTAATGGTGTCCTCCACGAAGGCGACCGGATAGTGGTGTGCGGTAACCCCGAGCCGATTGTGACAAACGTACGTGCGCTTCTCACGCCCGCCGAGATGAAGGAGCTGCGTGTCAAGTCGCAGTACGTGCACAACAAGGAGGTCAAGGCCGCCATGGGTATCAAGATCGCCGCTGACGGTCTCGACAACGCCATTGCCGGTTCGCGCCTGCTCGTCGTTGGCCCCGATGACGACGAGGAGGACCTCATGGACGAAGTCATGGGCGACCTCGAGCACCTGCTCAGCAACGTCTCCAAGTCCGGTCGCGGTGTATCCGTCCAAGCCTCGACCCTGGGTTCCCTCGAAGCCCTCCTCGAGTTCCTGCGCGTCTCCAAGATCCCCGTCTCCACCATCTCGATCGGCCCCGTGTACCGCAAGGACGTGCTGCGCGCCGGTATTATGTTAGAAAAGGCCAAGGAATACGCAGTCATGCTGTGTTTCGACGTCAAGGTCGACAAAGAAGCGAAAGCCTACGCCGAAGAAATTGGCGTCAAGATTTTCGAAGCCGACATCATTTACCACCTCTTCGACAAGTTTACGGCACACATGAAGCAGCTTGAGGAGCAGCGCAAGGAGGAGAGCAAGATGCTTGCTGTCTTCCCTTGCGTTCTGCGCCCTGTCGCCGTCTTCAACAAGACAAACCCTATTGTCATTGGTGTCGATGTCATCGAGGGTAATCTGAAGATCACAACGCCGATCTGCGCGGTGAAGAAGAACCCCGCAACTGGCGTCAAGGAAATCGTCCAGTTGGGCAGAGTGTACGTCCTCTCTTTATCCTTTTACTAATGCTCAAACTTGCTAATGAACCCCAGCACATCGATCGAGCGCGACCACAAACAGATCCAAGTCTGCAAGCGCGGCTCGCCATCCGTCGCCGTCAAGATCGAAGGCACCAACCAGCCCATGTACGGCCGCCACCTCGAGGAGGACGATACGCTGTACTCTGCGATCAGCAGGAAGAGCATCGATACGCTGAAGGACTACTTCAGGAGCGATGTGAGCCGCGATGAGTGGGAGCTGATTAAGAAGCTGAAGCCGGTGTTTGATATTCAGTAGACGAACCTCCGGTGAGTCGACGACTTTCTGGCAAAAGTGCTCGAGAGATGAGGGTATGGCCTGGGCTGGATGCTCTGATTGAAGAAAGCAAGTGGAAGATGGAAGAGGAGATGGAACATAAAGATGGAAGATGGAATGTATGATGAAGTGAGGGTTACGCATAGGCGTTCACAGCATGGTCTGACGTCTTCTCTCCACTACACAGCAAAAAGGCTCTGTTGGTGCTAATGCATTGTTCTTGTTCGCTCGTTCACATCGTCCTTTCCTACATGACGTCGCTGCATACTGACAGGAACACGTGCACATTGAAAATCCCATTCAAGCGCTACTGTTCCGCACGGCATGATGCAACCCCAGGATGTGCCCCTTTGCGGTCTTTAACCAGAGCCAGCCTCAACGTGTCGTTGCCACTTGAAAGATTACTCCAGCTGTCGTTTCTCAGCAGGAGGCCAGTGTGCCAAGTGCCTGCAATCTGGCACAACAGCAATCCACGCTCACTAAAGATTGCCTGATTGAGCAGGTTGAACAGATCCGAATAGCACCAAATGCCACGACATTGTCAGCTGCACTTTCTGTGAGCGCAGATAGTGGGCGCGCAGTTGGAGTGTGCTTGCCCGCAACCTCAGCATAAGGTGTTGCAATGATCCCTGGAAATGACTACGTTTCAAAGGTTCTGTCCACTATGCTGTGCGCCAGCTGCGCAAAGCATGGCATTACCAGGCGTCGAACTTCATTCGTGATCTACCCTTATTCGAAGCTGCCGGATCAGGCAATTTGAGCACCGGCGATGCCAGTACGCGCCACCACGTCGACTACCCTGTCATTCGAACTTACAAGCTGTTACCCTGATGGCTGGTCAATGCGTCCAGGCATCTCTGAGAAGATCGGTGCGGTTGTGGTGTCGCAGTGATTTTCTTGTGATTCGAATGCTATCGGGTAAGTAGCGAAATTACTACCTTGGGAAATTGGAGATTGCAGCTGTCGACAGCCGTCACTCCAGCTACTTTGGTGCGAATCATACTCTTCGAGTCGGAGAAGGTATGATAGCACCAACAAGCCAAGTTCGACGTCTGTATGGGATGCAGCATGTGCTCTATCCCGCCCAGGTCGCGTTAACAGACTCGGTGCAATAGCATTGTTGATAACAAGACGACATTGACACTCAGAAACTGTTCCTGAGATGTCCGGGACCAGAGCAACTCGCCACTCCAACTGGATGTGTTCGATCCTGTTCGATGCCGGCCGTTGCTGGTTTGAAGCCTTGGTACTGTTGTTTGGTTCTCGACCATCCCAAAATTATCTCCGGGAGAAGTCGGAAGGCGGGGATCCACTCTAGCCCTGCACAGACCCTGAATTTGTTATGAGCCTCACATTAGTGCGTTGGTACCCGCAGCTAGTAACACAAAGTGGCTGCAGGTAGGACTCGATTCGTTTGTGCGTAGCGCAGCTGGAACCTCAGTAGATAGAGCGATGGCGTTGTTGTGGGATCAATTCAGTGAACAAGAAAATGCTTCATCCTATGCAACTAGATATCGGTATGGTAAAGAGAAGCGCAGTGTCATTGTACAAGATCCCTTCCCCAAATAAAGTTACACACAAACCCCTTCCGCGTGATTACACCTACAACAGCAGCTCAAGAGGGTTCTCAATAGCCTTCTTAAGCTCCTTCATGAACTCGCCACCAACCGCGCCGTCGACGACCTTGTGGTCGAACGAGCCAGTGATGACAATCTGGTCGTCCCACTCGACGCTCGGTGTGCCGTCCTCAGACTCGCCGGGGACAGCGACCTTCTTCGTTGTGCCGATGGCGACGATGCAGGCCTGGGGCGGGTTGATAACGGCGGTGAAGCGCTCGACGGCGGCGTTCATGCCCATGTTGGAGATGGTGATGGAGCCGCCCTGGTACTCCTCGGGCTTGAGCTTGCCGTCGCGGGCGCGCTTGCCGAGGTCCTTGATCTGGCTGGAGATGGCCTGGAGGCCGAGGCCGTTGACGTTCTTGACGATGGGGGTCATGAGGCCGACGGGAGTCGAGACGGCGACGCTGACGTCGACGACGTTGTGCTGGCGGATGATGACCTTGCCGTCGATCTCGCGCCACGAGGAGTTGGCTGCGGGGACCTTGCGGGCGGCGACGGCGAGGGCCTTGACGAGCAGGTCGTTGACGGACAGCTTGTAGGCGCCCTCGGAAGAGGCGTTGAGAGCCTCACGCAGCTTGAGCAGCTTGGAGACGGAGATGCTGGAGGCGACGAAGTAGTGGGGGTTCTGCTGCATCGACTCGGTCAGGCGCGAGGCGATGACCTTGCGCATGCTCGAGGCCTCGATATCCTCGTATGTGGCGGCGGCGGGTTGGCCGGCGGTGGCAGGGGCAGCCGCAGCGGGCTTGGCCTTCTCGACGTCCTCGCGGGTGATGACGCCGCCGCGACCGGTGCCCTTGAGGCCCTTGAGGGCGATTCCCTTCTCGAGCGCGAGCTTCTTGGCGGCGGGCGAGGCGCCGGGGGCGCGCTGCAGAGCGGTCTCGAGGCGGGCGCCGGTGCTGTCAGACTCCTGGGAGACGGGGGCGGACTCCTCCTGCTTGGGGGGCGCTGTCTTGGAGCCAGTGGTGTCGGCGGGCTCGCTGGCCTCGGCGGCGTTGCCCTCCTTGGACGGCTTGTCGGCCTTCTTGTCGCCACCAGCGTCCTCGATGGAGAAGTTCTCGAAGGCGGAGACGTCCTCGCCCTCCTCGACCATGACGGCGATGGGCTGCAACAATTAGCTCACGATCGCACTGAAGGTACTGGGTATCTTTTTCTTACCGAGCCGACGGCGACGTCCTTCTCGCCGGCGTCGCGGAGAATCTTGGCGATGGTGCCCTCCTCCTGGAACTCAAAGTCCATCTGCGCCTTGTCTGTCTCGATCTCGACGAGGACGTCGCCGGGGGCTATCGAGTCGCCGACCTTCTTCTGCCAGGTGCCAATGTTGCCGGCCGTCATGGTGGGCGACAGCGCGGGCATGCTGACGACCGTGTGCGAGGGGTAGGCTTGAAGGACCGTTAGTATAGTTCTATGCAATTGTCCGGCTGCACTCACAGGCATAGAAGCGGGCGAGGGCCGAGAGAGCGGGAGTGCGTCTGCGGCTGTTAGTGCACGCGTCCTGGTACAAGGAGCCTCCGCTGCTGGAGCAAGCTGTCCTGCGAGCTCCAACGCAGCTTCCACGATGCGGACATACGTCTGGAAGGCACCGCGCAGGGCAATTGGCCCCCGCGAGCTCAATTGAGCGCCGGCGCGGGACAGGATGGTGGTGGCAGGCATTGTGTCGGGATGCCGGGCTGCGCTCAGAATCTGCACGGGGCGGGTGTGAGAGCGAGGGGACCGTCGGGCGAGAGATGCGACGGGCGGGCGAGGGTGGTCAGAGGCACACGGCGGCGCGGTGGTGATGCAGAGGTCGGCGGTGGTGGTTGAGAGGCTCAGCCCAACAAAATGTGTCTATCGGACGAAGAGAAGAAGATCCGGCCGCTGGGCTGGGAAGGGTTAGGCGCATCGGCGCGCGTGTGCTCGGAGCTTTGCCAGGGTGCAACGTCAGCCAGAGCAGCAAGGGAAACTTGTCATCTCGAGTCGGGAGGTATTTCACAGCACCAATAATTGTGCTGCGTGAAGACACAATTTGGTTGGGAGGTATTCCACCAGGTCAGCATGGTTGAAGGCAGAAGAGCAGGCCCCTGAAGCAAAGACGTACACGAGAGCTGCAGCTCCATGATATCCGACCGCGCATACGCAACACCAGGCACCACCATGGCCGACACCCACCACGACGAGACCCCGGCCGGCGCGGAAGTGGGGGGGAACATGGCACAGGAGGGGACGCCGCAGATAAACACGCCGCCTGCAGACACACCAGCAGACGACAGCACAAGCAATGGAGAGGACACAGCGCAGGACACAGCGCAGGACACAGCGCAGGACACAGCGCAGGACACAGAGGCGCCAGCGCCAGCGCCAGACGCAGACACAGCACCGCCTGCACGGCAGGCCACAGACACTGACCCGCCGCCCACGCCCACGCTGAACGTCCCCAATGGCGCAGACACGCCGCGCTCGTCGGAGCAGATCTTCGACCAGCGCATCCACGCCGAAGCCGCCCGCCCACGGACAGACTCGCAGTCGACCGCTGCCACGACCGCGACCCGACCCAGCACCCGCAGCTCGCTCGTCTTCGTCGGCACCGCCCTCGACACAATCGCCGCCTCCAAGGACGCCCGCAAGAACAAGAAGCTCGGCGATGCCACCAATGCCGCCCTGGCTGCCATCAAGCGCGAGGGCGACCCGGCGCGCATCCACCCGGAGCTGCTGTTCGAGCCGCTGCAGCTGGCCTCCGAGGTGCCCAACGTGCCCGTCTCGATTACCGCCCTCGACTGCATCGGCAAGCTGATCAGCTACTCGTACTTCTCCGTCCCCTCCGAGCCAGCCGCCGAAGGCACCGAGGGCGCGCCCCTCATCGAGCGCGCCATCGACACAATATGCGACTGCTTCCAGGGCGAGGCCACACATCCCGACGTCCAGCTGCAGATCGTCAAGTCGCTGCTGGCCGCCATCCTGAACGACAAGATCGTCGTGCACGGCGCCGGTCTGCTCAAGGCCGTGCGCCTGACCTACAACATCTTCCTGCTGTCCAAGTCGAGCGCAAATCAGCAGGTCGCACAGGGCGCCTTGACGCAGATGGTCGGCACCGTCTTCGAGCGGGTCAAGGCGCGTCTGGCAGTCAAGGAGGCGCGAGTCAACCTGTCGCGTGCCTCACTGAACGACAAGGACCAGTCAGACGAGAGCCTGGAGCAGGACCATCAGGCATCCCCAGATACCGACGGGTCAAGCGTGGCGGGCGAGGGCGAAGCTGGACAAGACGGCGAGACGGAGGAGCCCAGCGACAAGGCCGTCGAGCGGCACACCGGGCCGAAGATTACACTACAAAGCTTCGAGAACAGCATGAACGAAATCGACGACCGGATACACGACAATGCGCCAACATTAGTCACACGGATAAAAGGGAAGCCCGGTTCGCGCCATGTATCTGGTGCGGACACCTTGACCCCGCAGACGGGCACCGATGAGGAGGAGGAAGACGAGATCTTCGTCAAGGACGCCTATCTCGTCTTCCGTGCCATGTGCCGCTTGAGCACCAAGGGTCTCTCGGTCGACCACGCCCAGGATGTGCGGTCACAAGGCATGAGGTCGAAGCTCCTTTCGCTGCACATGGTCCACACCATCCTCCACAACAACATCGCCGTGTTCGTTTCCCCATTCGCCACTATCCGAAGTGGAAGTGGTGATGAACCGACAAGCTTCGTGCAAGCTATCAAGCAGTACCTGTGTCTCAGTCTGAGTCGGAATGGTGCCAGCTCAGTCAAGCCGGTCTTCGAGGTCGCAGCCGAGATCTTCTGGCAGATGCTGAAGTATCTGCGTGTCATGCTCAAGAAAGAGGTCGAGGTGTTTCTTAAGGAAATCTACCTGGCCACACTCGATAAGCGCGCGGCCCCTGCCTTCCAGAAGCAATACGTCTTGACAATATTTGGGCGCTTCGCGGCGGATCCACGAGCATTGGTTGAGGTATACCTGAACTACGATTGTGACAGAACTGCGCTCGACAACATGTACCAGCGCGTGGTCGAGCATCTGTCCAAGATCTCGAGCAATCCAGTGACCATCACGCCCATGCAACAGCAGGCGTATCAGGAACACCGAGAAAAGCGCTCAAGACAGATGGATTGGCAAAGTCGAGGCACATTACCACCTTCCCTCACAACAGTGTCGATGAACTCTGCCAACGACGTGAACGGTGCATTCCCGGAGGAGTACGCCATGAAGCAAGAGTCGCTTGAGGCTCTCGTGGAAATCCTTCGATCGCTCGTTCAATGGGCCGAACATTCGTTGCCAGAAAATACAAAAGCACAGCCCCAGGACTCAAGATTCTCATTGGATGATCTGAGAGTCTCAATCGATGCGCGGACGCTCGCCGACTCGCCAGCGGTAGGCGGCCCCGACTCAGGCACAGTCACACCGCTCGCAGAAGACGACTACAGCTCGCTCGAGAAGGCGAAGCAGAGGAAAACCGCAATGACAAATGCGGTACGGGCATTCAACTACAAGCCTAAGAAGGGGTTGAAGGTCCTGATCAAGGACGGTTTCATCACGTCGGACTCCCCTGAAGACATTGCCCGTTTCTTCCTCGACAACGATCGCATTGATAAGGGTGCGCTCGGAGAGTTCCTCGGAGAAGCCGATGCCGAGAACATCGCTATCATGCATGCCTTCGTTGACCTGATGGACTTCACAAAGACTCGATTCGTAGATGCATTGCGTCGCTTCCTCCAGAGCTTCCGTCTGCCAGGTGAAGCACAGAAGATCGATCGTTTCATGCTGAAGTTCGCCGAAAGATACATGGCTGGTAATCCAAATGCGTTTGCCAACGCTGACACTGCCTACGTGCTATCGTACTCGGTCATCATGTTGAACGTCGATCAGCACAGCAAGAAGATGAAGGGACCGCGCATGACGCCAGAAGACTTCATCAAGAACAACCGCGGTATCAACGACAACGCAGATCTGCCCGAGGACTACCTCCGTGGGATCTTCGATGAGATTGCGCACAACGAGATCGTTCTCAACACCGAGCAGGAAGCTGCAGCAGACAAAGGCCTCATCGCACCACAGCCTGCTGGAGGTCTTGGTCTTGCCAGCATCGGTCAAGCGCTGACTGGTGGTGCTCGAGATCTCCAAAGGGAAGCCATTGCACAGGCTTCGGAGGCCATGGCCAACAAGACCGAACAACTATACAAGCAGCTTCTTCGTGCTCAGCGAAGGACGGCAACTGCTATGCCAGTGTCGAAGTACATCCCCGCTTCATCCTCGAAGCACGTTGGGCCCATGTTCGAGGTGACTTGGATGCCGTTCTTGATGGCTCTGTCTGGTCAGGCGCAGGATCACAACATCGAGATTGTTCGCCTCTGCATCGAGGGTATCAAATTGGCCATCCGCATATCTTGCCTGTTCGACTTGGAGGACGCGCGTCAGGCGTTTGTGTCCTTCCTTGCGCGATTTACCAACCTCTACAATCTGAGCGAAATGAAGGCGAAGAACATGGAGGCGCTCAAGACCCTGATCGAAGTTGCCCACACAGAAGGCAACCTGCTCAGGGAGTCATGGCGTGAGATCCTTACCTGTGTCTCGCAATTAGATCGCTTCCAGCTTATCTCGGCTGGTATTGATGAGCGCGCTGTACCAGACGTCCTGAAACCGAACACTGGATCGCAGAACAAGAAGAACCTCAACGTTCCTGGCAACCGCCGCCGACAGTCACATGTCAACAGCGTACACTTCTCAGCAGATGTGGCAGAGGAAAGTCGCTCGACAGACATTGTCAGGGGTGTCGACCGCATCTTCACTAACAGTGCAAACCTGTCCGGTGAGGCAATTGTTGACTTCGTCAAGGCTCTCGTGCAGGTCAGCTGGCAGGAGATCCAGTCGTCAGGTCAAAGCGAGTCGCCACGTACCTACAGCTTACAGAAACTGGTCGAGATCAGTGGATACAACATGACCCGTGTGCGTTTCGAGTGGACCAACATCTGGCAAGTGCTCGGTGCGCATTTCAATGAAGTCGGGTGTCACACAAACACGAATGTCGTCTACTTCGCTCTGAACTCGCTACGACAGCTGTCGATGAAGTTCATGGAGATCGAGGAGCTGCCAGGTTTCAAGTTCCAAAAGGATTTCCTGAAACCTTTCGAGCACATCATCAACAATGCTAGCGTCGTCTCTGTGAAAGACATGGTTCTGCGCTGCTTGATACAGATGATCCAGGCGCGCGGTGAGAATATCCGATCTGGCTGGAAGACCATGTTCGGCGTCTTCACCGTCGCAGCCAGGGAGCCGTATGGTAAGTTTGCACTACATTGAATCTTCCACCAATGCTAACGTGGTCTGCAGAGGGTATCGTCAACCTGGCGTTCGAGAATGTCACACAAGTTTACAACACACGCTTCGGCGTTGTCATCTCACAAGGTGCATTCGCGGATCTCATCGTCTGCTTGACTGAGTTCTCGAAGAACTACAAGTTCCAGAAGAAGTCACTGCAGGCAATCGAATTGCTGAAGTCGTCAGTACCGAAAATGCTGCGTACGCCTGAGTGTTCCTTATCTGCTCGCGCTGGCTACCTAAAAGAGTCTGAGAAGGGCTCCTCGATACCCAAGCAACCAACTCGCCAGACTCAAGAAGAGCAGTTCTGGTTCCCCGTACTCTTTGCTTTCCACGACGTCCTTATGACCGGCGAGGATCTGGAAGTGCGCTCAAGGGCGCTGAGCTACCTATTCGACACACTCATCAGCTACGGAAGTAACTTCCCTCGCGAGTTCTGGGACATGCTCTGGCGACAGCTGCTGTATCCCATCTTCATGGTCCTCAAGTCGAAGTCCGAGATGACCAAGGTCCTGAACCACGAGGAGCTATCAGTCTGGCTCTCAACAACCATGATCCAAGCCCTGCGCAACATGATCAAGCTTTTCACGCACTTCTTCGACTCCCTGGAATACATGCTCGATCGCTTCCTTGATCTGCTCGCGCTGTGCATCTGCCAAGAAAACGACACCCTCGCCCGCATCGGCAGCAACTGCCTGCAACAACTCATACTTCAGAATGTGCAAAAATTCACCGCAGACCACTGGTCCCTCATCGTCAAAGCCTTTGTCGACCTCTTCCACCGCACCGAGGCCTCCGCACTCTTCTCCGCCGCAACGTCCGGCTCGACCTCCACCCCTCTAAACGGCACTCGTACACATTCAGATGACACCCGCTCCATCGCCGAGTCCACAAATATCACCCTCGACACGCCTCCCGCCGAGTCCTCGTCGCCCTCTGGCCTCGGCATAAACGGCCTCGACGCCCCGGCCCGCCCCTCTCTGGTCACCGAGCCCACCGCCGGCGACGTGCCTACACGACAGACCTCCGATTTGGAAGACTACCGCCCGGACGACAACCCGCAACAACCCCCGGTCGTCGTGACCGCCGCACGGCGCCGCTTCTTCAACCAAATAATAACAAAATGCGTCCTGCAACTCCTTATGATCGAGACGGTGCAAGAGCTGTTCGGTAACGAGCTCGTGTACAGCCATATCCCAAGTCATGAATTATTGAGGCTGATGGCGGTGCTGAAGAAGAGCTATCATTTTGCGAAGAGGTTCAATGCGGATCGGGAATTGAGGGGCAGGCTGTTTAGAGAGGGGTTTATGAAACAGCCTCCGAATTTGCTGAAGCAGGAGAGCGGGAGTGCGAGTGTATATGTGGGGATTCTGTTCCGCATGTACCACGATACGAGCGATGACCGTGCCGCTAGCAGGGCGGAGACCGAAAAAGCACTCATTCCGTTGTGTGAGGATTTGGTCAAGAGCTACATCGACCTCGACGAAGAAACCCAGCAGCGCAATATTGTCACCTGGCGGCCGGTCGTCGTCTCGGTACTGGACGGATATGCAGGTTTCCCCGACGCTGAGTTCGACCGGCTCACTGAAGTCTTTGCCCCGCTTGTTGTGGGGTTGCTGGGCACGGAGATGGCGAGTGATGTGCAGCGCGCCGTTCAAGCGCTTGTGGCGCGCATTTTTCAGAGCAAGTTGGGGATGCAGCCGGTTAAGCTCATGGAACTCGGGGATAGGAGACGTGGGAGCGTAGTCGGCAGCCCTGAAGTTGGACGCACGCCGAGGCCAAGGTAGGATGTCGACCTAGCGAGTCCTGGTATCAGAAAGGGAAGGAGATTGGCAGATGGCTGACTGTGGTTGCACGCTGGTTTTATTCGATTCAGAAGGCATGTACAGGTATCTGCATGGTTAGATCATGCTATATCATATGGGTGTGTGGAGCATGTGTTGAGGTGCAATGAAGATTGTTCATCGTCACGTTGGTCTTAATGGATACGCGCCTTAGTCCTCATAACGTCTGAGTACGCTGCTTACGTCTAGAAATTAGCAGTTAGTACGCTGGCTGGATGTGCGGGTTATGATGCTGCGGTGGGTGATCAACTTCGCTCGTCTACACCCTGGTCCACAAGGTCTGCTCCTAGTTCGAGGTTCACATTATGCTCTTGTTGCGAGGCGAGGGAGTTGAAGGACAGCGACTTGACAATCTGCTGCTTATGTCACATCTGACCCAGGGGCAACGCACATAGTCCATAATCATGTTCATGCATGTGTGGACGAAAGAAGCCTCGGGCTTACTCGTACTCGCGCCGTCTATGTCACAGGTGAGAAGCAGTTGATGTTGCTCTCCCGCCAGTGCTGGAAGCAAAGGTGGCATACCGCATGACGGTTGCATGGGAGCAGTAGTGGAATCCGGTTCACCTGTGTCTCGGTATCGCGAGAAAACAAGCCTCGTGGCAGGTCGGGCATCCTGTGCCTGCGGTAGGCGAAAGATTCCTACCAGCTGGTGAGTCGCTGAACGGTGTGAGGACAGTCCGGTTCACCAGCCTTAGGAGCGCGGACGTTAGATTTTGAGCTTGTCATGCTGTTCTGTAGGTTCTCCGGTTGAGCTGAGAGCTTCTGAACGGTTGTTGAGGAGCGTACCTGTGAGCGTTAAGGTCACTAGATACGTGCGGATTTGCCGGGTGAAAGCTGACCGCTCGCCTGACCGTGATTGTGACGGGTGCAAGCGCACATCACTCCTCAAGACGTCGCTTGATCCCATCTTATCAAGATATATGAGGGTATAGCTTCTACAGGTTCTGAGATCTGGCCAAACTGGATACAGCATTTGAGCGTGCTGTCAAGAGAAGCGCGCTAGGCACATGTTAGAATGTGTCCAGAAGCCAAAAGGCCATTGAGCATTGCTACACTGTGAAATTTATAAGAAAAAAGGATGAGCTTCTTGCCTGTGCAAGGAAGTTCTTACATACTTGGTCGACCCCTTCGTTCTTTGTTGCGAGGCTGGTCTTACTGCAAGACCGTGGTTTGACAACATGCCCGCTTGTCTCAACGAACTTAGAAACTCTCAAAGTGAGGCCTCTGAGCGTACAGCCGTCTCGAGGATCTGAGGAAGTTCCCAGACGTGGATGCTGATGTGTCTGTAATGTCGCAGCGTTGCTGGCCGATTGGAACAGAAGTCCGAGGTCCCACATTCGAACACCATTCAGCACATCTCAGGTCTGCAGGGTACAAGAGCGACATCATCATGTTGCTGGGATGACAAGTGCATTTGCAGGAACGTGATGCGGTTTTCGAAGCTGACAATGGTTCGAGCGGGGTCGAGGATGACGTAACAAACGCGAATCTGCCGTTATAACAATCAGAGCTGCTCGCTGGAGGTAGGCACAAAGGGAGCCCCATCTCGAGCTCCTCTTCTTTCTAGCGTCCAGTCCTTGAACGAACGATGGCATCCACAGAGAAGCCCTACCTCAACCGCGTCTTCGCCGCCAGCAGCACAGAAGAATCTCGGCGGCTGTACGACGAATGGGCCACAACATACGACTCTGACATGCAAAAGCATGACTTCACAGCACCGCGTCTGGTTGCCGAGGGGGTCGCCAGGGGGCTGAAGCTGAATCATCTGCATCGAGACCCTGACAAGGTGCTCAAAGGGCTGCGAATCGTGGACGCAGGCTGTGGAACCGGCACAGTCGGCAATGAGCTCGCAAAGATGGGTGCCGAAGACATCGATGGCCTCGACATCAGCGAAGGCATGCTGGAGGTTGCACGCAAGAGCGGTGCCTACTCAAAACTCAAGGTTGCAGACCTGACAAAGAAGCTGGAGTTCGATGATGGCGAGTTCGATGCGCTGACGTGCTGCGGGACGTTCACGCATGGGCATTTGGGACCGAAGCCGCTCGCAGAGTTCGTGCGAATTGTAAAGAGCGGCGGTGTCGTCGTTGCAACGGTGCTAGACAGCCACTGGGTCGAGAAGGGGTTTGAGGCCGAAGCAAAGCGATTAGAGGACGCTGGCACATGTGTCATCGTCGAGAACAAAGTGCATCAGTACCGAAAAGATGCAGGAGGTGGACGTATTGTAATCCTCAGGGCTATTTGAGACGAAACCAAGTTGATGGAACTGTCAAGTCTGCATGCTCATAAGCCATGCGTCACGTGAAAAGTAACGTTGCACGCCAACTTCACGATGTCGCATTTTGTCATCCCTTCTTTGATTTTCGTGTCTTCCCTTTTGATGACGGCTTGAAAGCGCGCTGTGCAGACGCGTTCTTTGTGATGACGGGGTGACAAAGGCCATGCTACGGATTGTGCAACCCCTGACTTCCTCGGCTAGCGAAATGCGCTAACTCAACGTCAGCCCTCGATACCATCCAGCTCTTATGTCTCCTCGAGGTTCGATACTCGATATTCGTCTCCAACGTCCTCGAGGACATCTCAGGCATTCTGTTGTTGAGACACAGAATATCGCATCCGGTTGACGAAACGGCCTGGGTTGTATGCGCCATGCACTCCGCGATCTTGCCACACCAAAGCCACCCAGTTTTCTAAGAACACGACAGGAGAACCAAGTCAGGCTGTAGTCCCTCTAGCTAATGGAGGTAGAAGAACTGAAGTCTTATCAGCTCCTCCATCTTCCACCGATAGAGCGGTGTTCCTATAGTGAATGGGTTAGGCGAATGGCACTGAGAGAACGACCCTGGAAGGGAATGTATTATTTAGGGGCCACGTCGCTTTCCTCTTCTTCAGGCCCCCAGTTGCGATCAACTCTTCTTGTCTTGCTCTGGGTAGAATGCGCATGTGCGCAGAATACTGCTTCGCAAGCGATTGCTGTCGCGCGAGTCATGACCAATGTCGTCGTGCGATCGCTGCAAAACCCCTCACCTGGCATTCAGGCATCTTGTCAGCGGGTGTCCATCTCTTCAGAGCCTGGATCGTGTCTTCTCTGTTATCTTCCCCCAGCGTCTTCCGCCATCGACATCCTCATTGTCTTCCTCTGTCGTCTCCTGTTGACTTTCCTCACAAGGCCAACGTCGTTTGGTAAACTAATTGACCTTACGACTGTCGTGAGAGCACTGCGTGTGCTGTTTGCGCCCTTAGTCGCAATCGCTTTTTGACATGTCACATTGTCCTTCATAGATTTGCGTCGACCGGCGGTGGTTCTGTCTCTTGTCAACGCCTTGCCTTCTCTTCCTTGGCTTCTCAGTTAACGTTTTGTTTCTTCTCTTACGCAAAGCTCATCATTGGCGTTTGGAGTCTTCGGCATCGTTTCAAGGAGTACTGCATTGGTGTAAGGTGCTATGGCAGGATTGATACCCCTTGCTACATTGAAAATGGCTTTGCGTCCCGCATTGGAGACGCTCTGGTCTCGTTCTTCAATTTACAGCCTCAACACGTATGAAGAAAGCATCTCACGGTAATGGTATTTTCTTACGTAGGCCTTAAAACTGTGCCAGTTTAGATATAACCCAGAGTACGAAGACTCAAAGTTTGATATTGTGTGGTAATTATGGCACATCGTGAGGAACTTTCGGCAATGTGAGTAGATGCATCACGGTTGAATGGCACTATGCGAGGCTTGCACTCATAAAGAACTCCCATGAACAGCAACCACCGAAAGGGCGAGTCTGCCATGCTTGACATGTATTGCTGCAGTGGCATAGTTACTTGGGTCTCAGAAGGTGATTCGTTGCTTGCTATGCGCCTGGAGATGATTTGAACACATGATAGCTGAATCAATTGACTCCGTACTCATCTACTGCACCATCCGCTTCTCCACATGCATCCTCAATCTGCTTCGTGCTCCAGCATCATGGCTGGCGCAGGGCCTCGCAGATTTCACCCTGAGCCAGACCATGTCTGTAGGCGATCAATCTGGAGACTGCACGCTCGCACTTTCCATATCGAGCAGGTTGCAAACGGCAATGACCCACTTGCGGCATTTCGACGTCTGTAGTAGCGCCAATCAAGATGTGTAACAGCTCGAAGTAGGTGTAGGTGAAGACACGGTTCCTTGGTTTGGCTCGAGATTGAGGCTCTTGCGGTGGCCGGCAAGGCTGGGGCTGACGGCAAACCGCCTTGCGCGCCGGATCTGCCCCACATTCTGATTGAGGTGCAGGTATCCGACGAACTCCTTCAACGCAGTTTGACGGAACTCTCATCAACTTTTGACTCGGAAACGTCACACCAAGCAAAATCTCACCACCAAGTTCGCGCAGTCGATCGCAATTGCCCTGCGAGACGTTTCTTTATAGTAAGTTTCCAGCATTTGAAGGTCTGACGCTGCTGACGGAATGATAGTACTTCTCCCACCATCACTGGAAAGCCCTCAGAGACTCGAGTAAGACCTCCAGCTCTATTTGTGGTCGGCCATAACGTGAAATTCATGCTGACACTAACGAAGGCTACCAATACATCACGCCCTCCTCAACGGCCTACGAGATGTCCAGGCGTTCCACAAATCCGCCTGCCTGGCAGGCCCAAGACACTGGCCCGTACACGAAGAACTTCGTCGGCGATGTTCCCAGCAAGAATCTGGTGCTTCCAAACGGGCTCATGGAGATTACGGCTGTGGAGATCATCGCGTACTGCCCATACTGGCTCAAGAACGGTGACGTCGCTAAGCGTCTCTTGATGAACGGATTCGAGTGGCCGCACATTGCTGAAGTCCTAAACTTCCATTGCAATACTGCTCGTGGAGATATCAGTTATAATTGGGTTCTGAAGGCGGTGCAACCGGGCATGCGCAAACTCACGGGTAATCCAAAGTGGACCCACAACAAGAATATGCTGCTCATGCGCCGCAAAGGCTGGAGTGCTAACGACCTCACACTAGCAGGGTGTCTGCTCGATGCACAATATCCAGCACCGCGAGGTCTTGGGCGCGGGATCGTTCAAAGCTACCCTTTCCGCATGCTTGGCGATCACCTCAAGCAGAGGCCCCAGGGTGATGATGCGCTGAACCTTACTCGTTGTGTCGAATACGCCATCCAGCACCCCGAAGAGGACCTGGAGTTTCCTCGGGACTTCCAAATGCTCGTTCAGAAACTCGGCCCTGTTCTTGTCACACCGCAGCATCTTGATGCAGCAGCGGTGACACGCTGGACTCCGTCGCAAAACCCTGTTCAGCAGCCTCGAAGCACTAATCGTGCTCTGCTTGCGCCGATGACACAGATTCTAGCTCCTGCAAGCCAGCAATCACAGGCAGAGACATCTTCTTCCAGCTCTCCAGATCCGCAGGATGCATCCATCGCGCATGATCTTGATGCAGACAACAGCCCTGGAGCAGAGGTTGCCGAATCTGGTAAGTTCTGCTGCTTTCCAGGCAGCCATTGATGTGCTTATACATTTGCAGACGCTACACCCACCCACGAGGGCGTTTCTCAACAATCTCCGGCAGGGTCTACGACCTCAGTAGCTCTGAACTTCGTTGAGCGCCTCCCTGACGAGCTCTTTCCAGGTGACCTCGATGTCGCGGCCGCTTTTGTTGATTCTTGGCTTCAACCGGGCTCAGATTATATTCAAGGTCCAGTCGGAATCTGTGATGAGCATTCGTCGGGGTTTCACCGTGCAGTAGCCAACAAGACCTACTCGTGGCTTGAGCTGCTTAACGACGATTTTCTCTGGAGCGACCCAGCGCCGTCATATCTCTCTCCGATGGGCGCGACTACTACTGCCAGCACGCTAGATCCTACAGCTACGGTGGCTTTCCGGAGCCCACTCGGAAATTCCAGCGGTCTCAGCGACAATTACCTGGCAAACACAGGTAATGACAGCCAGGGCTTCCCTACAGCCATTACGCACCGGTCTGAGCTCTCTCAAACTCTATACAGTGACCTGGACCAATCAAGCCTGCGGTCCCGCGAGAGCGCGGAGGCCTACGGGCTAGGTTCGAAGCGCAAGCTGAGTACGCGACACGATCCTGTGCTCTACAGTAGCACCAAGCGTCTGAAGCTGGATCTTTTGCGTAGCTTCGCTGACAGCAACGTCGAGAACGAGTGGTCGGTTTTCAACTACAACTCTAAACATGACTACGAGGGGAATGACGCTCTTCCATCTCTTTGCATAAATCCTACGCTTGTTCATGCTCAAGGCTCTGAGCCTATCATGCAGGACAATCATCTCCATTTCAGTATGAGCACGGTCTATGTGCCGATGTCTCGAGTTTCGGGAGATGCAGCTACAGCTATGAGCGAAGACAGCGATAATGATGGCCCCATACTTTCTGAGGAGGCTTTGGACTACTTGTACGACACGTACTTCCAGGAGTTTCTGCAAACGTAGCCTACTATCTGCGGTGGCTTTCCGTTGATTGGCTCGTGGTTGGTGATAGATTCGGAAAACGAAGGGCTTTATTTCGATCGCAACATTGAGGACAGATTTGAAGGCAGTGACGAGAGAGATCCACATTCGGTGACTGTTGACGACATTTGGGACTTGCGGTATTGGTGACACGTTCATGGGGAGCATGAAGTTTGATAGTAATCTGTCATGTCAAGACTTGCAGTCTTTGTGCAGTCAAACGCCTTACCGTGCTTTCCCTGTGGCGTCCTTATATTTTGGACAACGTTATACGAAGACTCCATGGTGATGATAAGACATTGTGACCTGGGTAGGTCGATATCCTTGTCCCTTGCCCTCTCATTGCGCAATACCAGACAGCGGAGAGTCATCTCCCCGAATGCTACATGACATCGTGACTGTGGCGTCATGGGACTTATCAGATAGGCGGATGCTGGTGCAACCTGACAGCGCTCTCCAGATTGACAAGCTGGCATGCTTGCCGGCTTTCACGATATTTGCATATGACATTCAAGCTCAATGCGCTGGCACTCGTCGCCATGCTAAGCTGAGCTTGCATCGCACAGCTGTTGCTGTGGTGATGGCCGTACCACATTCGACCGTGCCTCATTGCGCTTCACATCATACACACATTGCGCCCTTGTCACAACCTGCAAATTCGATCTGATGAGATACTATGTCTTACCGCACTACTCCACCACTGATAGCTCTGTCTCTGTCACAAAATGCGCGATTTGATGTAGGTGAATGCGAAGGTCGCTGCCTTGGGAATCAGGCTAGTCCAAGTTGGTAGTCACGATGAACGACCGCCCTCGCTTCGCCCTCCGGATCGGGTCCGCATCCCCGTCGATGTACCTGGTGTAGGAGGCACGATACTTTTCAATGCCGCAGCTCGACGAAGCTCTCACCGCACATTGGCACCGAAGACTTCCTACTATTCCAATCGCGCTTCTCGACAACAGATTCGCTGAGCTATACATGCTGTAGTTACACCTTTGTATCACTCAAAGCTGCAGACTGACATGCCGCAGCCGACTCCCCAGTGCGTGAAAGTTCGCGACGCTTTCACACTGCGCGCATTATCCCCTTGCTATCCCCGCTTTGCTCTTCGCATTTTTAAAATGAGGATCTTCAATTACGAGCACCATTTTGCGGATACACCGTACATTCTGCTCACTGTTCACCGTGGAGCTCGCGTCTGTCTCATTGACCTTGGTATGAGACACACCAATTGTCACCGTCTGCCTTTGCTAATTTTGGCAGATACCACTCCACCGCATCTGCTCCGCCAGCCGCACATAGCAACGGAATCATACGTCTATATATTGAGATCGGATTGAACAACGCTCAGATATTGCAATGCCAGCCAGCGCCAAAGGCGAGTCGATCGATAATTCCCCCATCTTCGGGCCGAATGCACCGACGAAGGAGTTCTCACAACCCTTGAACGGCGAAGAGCTTCTGGTCACCGAGATTGCTGCATACTTGCCAAGGTATCCATCAAGCTACGACTTCGCGAAACGCTTGACCAACAATGGCCTGACACGACGCCCCTACACCAACATGGTCAAGTACTTTCGCAAGAGCTACAAGGATTCCGACGAGGGTAGCATTGGAAGGATGACCTCGCAGCCTTTCTGGGATTTACCTAAATACAAGCGATTCAAGGGAACGAAAGCAAACTAGGGCCAGAGCTTCCAGCCTAGGAAGCAAAAGAAGCCAGTTCCTGGAATGTGGGATTACAAGGACGTCTTCACCAGAGGCTTCTGCCTCAACATCGAGCGCTCGAATAAATCCAACCAAAAGGTCACCGGCATGCCATTTGAGAGCCTTGCAATCAACGTGGAGAATCCGCCAGAGGGTGACGACACGCTATGTTTTACCCGCTGCGTGCGAGAGCCTGTCCGCAATCCCGGAAAGTACCAGTTCCCGCAAGACTTCAACAGGCTGATCAAAATCACTGGTGGCCACGTCCAAGTGACGCTGGCTCATACAGATGGTGAAGCAGTACGGCGGTGGAAGAAGCCTCGTACTTGGCCGCAGGTATCAAACCCCATCATCATTCAGCAAGTTCAAGAATCCTCGGTACAAATGACCCTGCAGGTTGCTGAAACTCACAAGCACCCTACGAGTGAGGTTCAGGATGATGAGGATTTCAGGTACACATCTGGAAAGTATGATGTCCTTCCGCATGCGTGATGTTCGAGGCTTCTGTAAGCGTAGCTGACTTGGTGTTAGATGGCAATCATAGTGGAGAGAGGAAGAAAGTGTCAAGTTCTCACCGCACTAGTGTGGTGCTGCTCGAGATCTACAGTGTGGATCAAAGCTGATTCGACAGTTTCTTTAGTGAATGATTGACTTGTTAGGTTTGGCTGCACAATGCATCATCATTGTCGCATTTGAACGACGTGTTGCCTGATCCATTGTGCGTCTTGGTAAGATTTGATCGAGTGCTTCAGCCGAGTCTGGATCGAAGGCGCGAAATTCTTTGTTCTATATCCAGAACTTGAATAAAGAGACACTGCGGATACGCACTTCTCCAGTTTCATTGTGAAGACACATCTAAACCAAATATCCGCACATCTGTACTGTGTGAATGACGGTGGCCTACATCACAATCAAGACATGGTGTACCGTGTTGTTGTAAGGTATGCATCATTGCTATTGTATGAGTATTGTGGAGATATGTACCGGAGTCCGGGGCTCTCGGAGTCCGGGGCTCTCGGAGCCCGACTGACGTGCAATGACCCTCATGCTGTTCGAGACTGAATTGCTCGAGATATGGTATCTTTGAGTGGTGTATCGTCCAAGCGTGACGCAATTCCTACAACGCGCCAGCGAGGAAACCAATACCAGCCCCAAGGCTAATGACGACCCAGCCAACGCCCATGGCGCCAGGCGACATCTCCATCCTTCCTGCCGAGCCGGTCATGTTCATGCCTGCCATAGCTGTACCAGTAGCACTGGTCATGCTCATACCGCTCATCTTGCTCATGACCTCGCCATTCGACATGGTCATGGAGGCGTCCATCGACATGCCGCTCATGCCGGAGGCCATAGAAGAGCCACTGGCTGCGACGGCAGCAGCGGCGGTGGGCTCGTTGTCCCACATCATTGTGACGACCTCAGCGGCGGATGCTGTGGCAGTCGCCGATGGCTTTGATGTCATGCCAGACTGGGCAAGGGCCAGGGTTGCGGAGGCCAAGACGGCAGCGGCGAAGATATTGGAGCGCATTTTGATTCGATTGTTGATAGTTTCGATGATTTAGAGAATGGATTATGGTCGTAAAGTTCGTAAGGAATGTGGTGAGTCCAGCTCGAAAGCGTAATTGGCAAAGGCCTGGGGTATCGAAAGGAAGTTGGATGGTGTGCTCAATCGCGGAAGGCAGCATTCTTACACTTAAATCAGTACATCAGATGTGCGACACGCAATGCGCAGACTCGTGACTGTCAGGTCGCAGATCTTGTTACGCCAAGGTGTCGGGAGGCTGGAGTTCCACTGCGGCATGACAACGTGCTCGAGCGCTTCAGCCACTGTCATAAGGCGGTGCTTAAGCGACTGAATGGATGCTGCAAACACTGCGGAGGTGTTGTTCGATGATTGTTGCGAGAACGTTTCGTCGTGGGTTTCGGCAAGGATATTGTTGAGGATTGCCGCTAGGATGGAGGCGGGAAGGCGCATCCAGACGAAACATTGGCGCTGTGCTTGTTCAAACCTCAGGCTTCGCTCTTTCCTCATCACTCTCCAGTGTGCACGCACGTCGTGTAGGCATGCAAATTGCATCAAAGTGATTTGAATAGTGTAAGAACGTGTGATCTGAGTATACTGACAATGTGTTCTGAGGTCGCGCACGCGTGCTCGACACAATGCAATTCCACTGCAGTTCGTGAACTGTTTGCCTCTTCACAGGACAGCAGGCTTCAAGACCTGACCTGATGTGCAGAATCTAACTTTACCTGACCTTGTCTGACAGACACCTTAAATGCAGACCCCCTCGATACTATTCGTCTTCCACCAGCTGCTCGAGTAGCTCATCAGATGCCCACTCGCACTGCGTCCGCATACGCTCGATATAGGCCATATGTTCTGGGCTCTCGGTCCACTTCAGTGCCTCCGGATTCTCCTTCGCAAACAATACGCGCTGCTCGAACGCCCATCTCAAGCTCTCCGCCCAGCCACTGATATCCCATGGGTGCGGTAGTTCGATCTGGTCGAGGTGGCGGTACGGCGGCGTGCGGCGAGGGCCTCCAAAGGCGTACGCACTGTAAGGGTCGTTCTCGCCAGCGTAGCCTTCAGCTCCCAGTAGCTGCGCAATAGTCGATAAGAGAATAGAGCGTGTGGTGGGCGATGACGGCGGCGGCGGTGCATATTCGGCCTGGCAACTGGTCAGCAAGATTGCATGATTTAGATCACAGGGTCGCTACAGTCGCACTCACCAGTCCTCGTTGGTATAGCGTACCAGCTCCGCTGTGAGAGGCAACCAGACCCATGGCCTCTTCCTCGACCACGACCTCTGCCGTCGCCCTCTCTTTCTCCTTTGCGGCAACGCGCTGTAAGAGCGAGCCTTGCCCTGGCGATACCGTTCGCGATCTCTTTTCGGCGGTCGACTTCCTCCTCAAACCGCCGGCTTGTCGTCCTGCTTGCGTTAGACTGTTGACCAGTCCGACACTTGGAGGTGGCGGTGTTGGCCTGGGTGTAGGCGGCGGCGCCTTCCTGTCCTCCCAACGTCTAAACACCGCGCCATCAGTATTGAGCTCTCGCACCTCGACCGGCCCTCCGAGCAAGTCCAACAGCTCTTCATAGTCCTTGGGATATCCCCAGCCGTCTTCGGCATTCTGCACGCAGTACTGGACCATTCGCGTCAGGTCCAGCGCGTCGTCTCCTTCGGGCATCGTTCTTACGTTCATGGCAAGACTTCTGAAGGACACGGTCCCTGCTCCATCGCCAACTGATGCTGTGCGGAGCTTGCCCACATCCACTTTGTTTGCATCCCAGAGACTCCTTTGACTGTTATGCCAAAGGTCGTGTTTCGTGATGGTCCAGTCCGTATACCCTGCCTTGTCCATTATCCTGTACATGGTTTCTCCACAGCAGTTCGCACTCCATTCGGCCTCGAAGTTGCGGTAGGTGTTGATGATGGCATGGATGGTCTTGCGCGTACCGCCATTTGAGACCATCCGGTAGATGACGTCGGCGCAGTTGATGCTGTTCGGGAGGAAGGCAAGGATCTCGGGCACTGTCATATTCGCTTGCTTGGGAAATGGTATGGTGTTCGAAGGCGCGGTGTCATCAAAGGTGGGCTTTGTTGGGTATGTTCTGCGCTTCACTTCCGTCATGTTGAGCGGCGCAATGGTCGAAAGAGATGAGAAAAGATGGCCGCGGTCTCATGCAGATGTTGGGTGAGCACGTGTTTGCTGTGGTCGCCGGTCGACTTCCTGTGAAAGGCTACACGCAACATTCTGGCCCTGTTTGCTGCGATCGCCGACTCTGAGGGAATTTTCAGGCACAATCTGGCCGCTACGCCTTGCTGCTACGTCGCGTTATGGCTATGACAACAATGGCTGGCCGGCAACGTCCGTGCGGTGTGGCTCCCTCTATCGAGCTTCTCCTCGCGCCAGTCTCCTCTTCCCACAGTGTTCAATTCCTTTTCTGCGCTTCGTTCAGATTTGCAGCATTGCCTTTTGCACAGCGTTCGAGTACACCAACAGCTATCGATCTTCTGGTGTTTGGGTTTTGGTGTGAAGCTGAGACACGCAGGTAGGCTCACCTTGGGGATGCTTCCCTTCAACGCGCAACGCGCGCTCGCTGCCTTCACATACTAATCAGAGGAAGGTCAAGCACTCACGATGGCAGCAATTGCGAAGAACAACGCTTTTGGAACGGGCAGTCCAAGTTGGAACTTGTCATTTCCAAACGGCAATCTCACGGCTGCAGAGATCCTTGCGTACCTCCCTCATTGGCTCAAATCAGTGGACGTGATCCTGAGGCTCGTCGAACATGGCGGTAGGTCTGTTATCATCACCTACTTGCTCAACAGGTATCGAGTTATGCCCAGTAAGGACTTCCAACCGAACTCCGTGACAGTCATGGTCCAGTATGCTATGCGCCGTACCGCGGGCAGAGAGGACTGGTCCATCGGGACGCGTGACCGTTACCCAAACGACCGTACCTATGACGAGAACAGCATCTACGTGGGCGACTTCAGGCCACCGCGCTTGACTCACCCAAAGAGCGCCTCCGCCAAGCACAAGTCAAAGAAGGAGAAGCTAGCTCGTAATTGCGAAGCTGAGCCGGTGCCTTTCAAGGATCTTGCCCTTCACGTAAAGGAGCATCCTTCTGGCGACGATGCATTGGACCTGACTCGCTGCGTCCTCTACGCTCTCAAGCACCCAAAGGAGAAGTGGTTGTTCCCCACCGACTTCGTCGCCCTGGTGAAGCACATCGGCGGTCCGGCTCCCGTCACTCACTCTCACCTTGACAGGCAACTCTTCGGGCGCTACAATCATCTGTACGGCGCACACGACCCTTCACGTCCACCTGTCAACTGGAACAGGACAAAGGGCAAGCGCAAGCGCAAGTCTGCCGACACCGAGGCTGAGACCGACACCGACGGCACAAGTGACAGCGAGGTCAACCTTTCTTCGGCGACTGACACTGACGTCGAGGTCAAGATCGAGCCTGACACCGATTTCAGGCCAAAGGTCAAGAAGAACAGCAAGAAGGTTGTCAAGAGGAGTCCCGCGTCTACGAAACGGGTCATTCGTCAAGCTCGAGGCAGCGCAATGGCGGGTACCAACGGCCAGATCGATGGCACCCACGACGACGGAGGAAAGCGGAGGAGCAGCCGCAGGGTCAAGAAGGAAGTCGTCTACACCGAGAAAGACGAGGACGCTACGGTAAGTGCAGTCCTTTAACCCTTGCCAATCTTCGAGCGCACTGACACTCTCATTCCAGGACGTCGATTCGTTCGACGCAGGTTACGCCACACCCCGCAAGAAGCGCCGAGTCTCCCGTATCCCGCCCACGCCGAAGGAGGAGGAGAGCGACTTCGAAGCCAAAGATGAGCCCGAGTCTGAGGACGACGTTCTGCCTGTCATCGACGATGCTGCCGACGAGGACTTTGGCACCCCTACTGCCGCACGCGGTCGACGCCTCGCCTCTCGCAAAGCGCGCCAGAACATCCAAGAGCAGTCCCCCGTCACCATCATGGAGCATTTTCGCGCCGCCCAGGCCGCTGCCAAGCCCGCTCACATGCCTGCCTACAGGACCTTTCAAGACTTCGATCCTCAGATAATGGCTGCAGCTCGCGCCTGGGAAAGTCGCCAGCCTTTATACGTCCCGGCTCCTCCCCTCTCCAGGGACCGCCTTGTCATCGATACGTACACCTTGCCCCTCTACGCACAGGATGGCTGCCGCAACGTGGAGGAGATGTGGGCTTCTGCGCTGTCTCTCTACCGCTTCGGCGGTCCGCGCCGCCACGCGCCGTTCCGTGAGCTGTACCGTCTTACCGAGCCGTACGAGTGGGATACTTCTGACTGGGCCGAGAACGTTCGCTGGGCCAAAGAGCAGTATCTGCACTTCGGTGTCAAGACTTGGGCAGAGTACGACTTTCATCTTGACTACATCCGGCAGATCAGGTTGCAGACGACGTGGGTCAGCGAGCAGGCAGTTACGGCAGGCGTGTTGTAGATTCAGCGTGCTTGCACCAGGATAGTCCACTCTGCAGCCAGGATGTACTCAGGTATCGCGTCCGACGCAGTAATAAGGAAGCTCGAGGCGCTGCTCATCACATGAGGAACAGCATGTACGAACGTGGGGCGGTCCGCATCCAGGAGGCATTCAAGACATCAGGTCTCGCATGGTATGTTTGGAAAGGAAACAATCTCAATTCGAAGGGTATATAACGTGACGCTACGACATGCTCACAGCTTAAAGGCTTTCAATACAATGTAAACAAGCATCTCCGTCCAATGCCGTGTCCCCTCTCGCTAATCTAGGTACGCTCATCCGTCTTGCCATCTAAGGATGTCAACGTCCAAGGCGATGAGGCGCTGTAGGCGCTGCGGGTTGAAGAGAGCGATTGGCCGAAGCCTTCCGTACTTCGTACCTTGTACGCTAAGGCATCATGCCGGGCTCTGGTGCAAAATAGAACTCGGAATATGGATCTAGCCCTTGCCTTTGGAACAGCTCAAAGGCATCGGAGGGGTGGAGGTAGTACTCCGGAGGGATGTCGTACATGATATTGTCCATGATATCGTCCATGATGTCGGCGGGGCTTGGCCTTTTGGGCGAACGCACGTCGGCCTCTTCGAATGTGCCTTTCGTACCAACGCAGGGGGCAGGCTGTGCGGTTCCGTAGCAAGGAGCATAGCCAAGGGCGATCTGATAGTCTCCAGGCCTACCTGTGGAAAGGGCAGCTTGCTGCTCAAGAGGGCGAGTACCACCAGCTTGTCGAGCTGCAGGTGGAGAGCATCTACTTTCGTTGATGTAGACATCGTCATCCTGCTCTTGCATGGCTGAGGTGGCAGCGGAGAGACGCTGACCTCCTCCAGGCTGGTTCATGGGCTCGTACTCAGGGTCGGACTCACACTCGCCATCTTCCTCATTGCCGAGATTGGAGTCAGATTTGGGCTTGGCCTTAGCCTTGCGACTACCTCCAGCCCTGGCTTTGGCTTTGCGCTCCCTATTGTCATACCCTGGTGCAGCGGCAGTAGGTTTGCCATCCCACCATTTGAAGACCTTCTCGCCATGCATGGTGCACTCAGGATAGACCTTCTTGCGACCTGGGCCGGACTTCTTCAAATTGAGTTCAGCCTGTCGAAATGTTAGAACTTGGCCACAATTAAAGTCTTTCAAGATAGGCTTGCAGCTGATGTGACTCCTCCAGGATACAAACATGGTCTATTAGCAACAGCAAGGCAAAGCTTGTTGTTCTTAAGTCGATCTTCGGTATTCTTCTTGGTAGACATCATGAACTTAGCCGTGATGATTTTGAAAAGTGTTGTTGTGAGCGTTGTTCTTTGTCTATTTTGCGATGTTATGAAGGCGGGAGCACACATGGGGAAACCTCTCCAAGTACGTTGCGAGTAAAAATCCGCAGAACCCGAGCCAATTTCGCACATTTCTTCCATCATCTCGCAATTCTCACGAAATCTGGTTCGCAAGCGCAGTCGCTGGTGCCTAAGGATTATCCTCATTGCTATCTTGCTGTATGAAGCATCACTGTCTGTGCCACACGATTGTGGGGGCTGACTAGTTGTTGAACGTAAATTCGGAGACAAGTCAGGGAAACGGTACGGAATTTGGTAGGTCAATGCCTCCCAACACGGCCCGCAATGCGCTAGTCAACCTTGGTACCCAAGTACCAAGAGCCAGCGCCCCAGCAAACTTTATTCGAACGACCTTAATTAGGTAAGCGCGGAAGCATGCATCCGTGGGAAGTGATGAAGGTATCCAGCAAGCGCGAGCACGCTGCGACCTTGCCGCCTTCCGTTTGCATACTGCGAGAACGGCCTCCATCACATGGAACACCAACCTGGACGCTCTGTACTGGCGTCAAAACCCAACCACAGGTCACACTTGCGAACCATTCTCGCCATTAGTTTGCAACTTTTGACCCTGAGCGATCCCAACACTACATATGTCATACCTTAACCCTAGACAGCAATCTGACTCACGCGTCATGTCAGCAAAACGTAAGGGATTCCAGGTCCTGCATAGGCGCAGCA
Organism: Didymella keratinophila; assembly: GCA_011058865.1. Classification (NCBI taxonomy): domain Eukaryota; kingdom Fungi; phylum Ascomycota; class Dothideomycetes; order Pleosporales; family Didymellaceae; genus Didymella; species Didymella keratinophila. The sequence goes on along the minus strand of SWKW01000012.1, from coordinate 222,666 downwards.
ATCGAAGCCGCGACCACGACTCTGATGCAGGGCTACACAGTGCCAGCGTGGATCTATAAAGGTATTGGTGTCTCAATAATACCCAAATCCGACTTCTGCAAAGTGCCGTGAAGAGTTCGAAATGACTCCATACCAAAAGCCATCAGCATCACTTCGACGGAGCTTGAGGTAAGCACTGCTCAAACGGGACTGATTTCTGGTAGGCGACGGGGAGTACACAGAAGGCCTTCTGGTATGCCCCACTATGTACCTTGGTTGGTCTCTAAGACAGAACTATGCGAACATCCTTTACGATCACGCTTCGGCTGTGTAGAAACTCGTTCATTGCGAACCATAGTTGGAGCTTCGCACAGCCATTTGCATCAATTCGGCGCAAATCAAGGTTATAAAACACTTCTCTCTTCGACTTCCATCTGATCTTCACAAATACACCACACTATACTCAAGACAAACATAGCACATTCACCATGCCACCCTGCAAATGCACCATCCCCAGGCCCAGTGAGCCTGAGAACGAGGTGAGTTACACACCAACCTATTTGTGATTCAGCATCAAGACTAACAATGTATTACAGTGGCCCTGGGTCGTCGCGCACGAGAAAAAGGAAAAGAAAAAAGGCGCTGGTCGACGTTCATTATACCCAAAATGCCAGCAGCATGGTAATCCCATGCACAAGTTCTCAGATGGGTCATGTACTGTCCCTGATGAACTCAAGCCAAAGTACAAGTTCCGCAAGCCCAAGGCTATGCTCGAAGAGTCTGAGTGTGAAGAGTCTGAGCTCTTTGAGCATGAAGATTCTGAGTTCGAAGATCTTGAGGACACCCCTCTTTCGACTTTGCTCACCAAACGTCAAGCTGGACGTCTTCAAGCCCCTGCACCCAAGAGGCGGGCAACCGCTCTCGAAGGTGCCTTCGGAGACGCCGACTACCAGCCAAGAGATAGTCAAGCACCTCAGCCTGGCGGCCCTCGGCTCCCCTTCTGCATGCAGAAGAAAGCTGAGCAAGAAGCTAAGTCAAAGCCAAAGTTGGAGCGCGAACCAAGGCCTGAAGTTATTCCAGCACCTGAACCATTCGTATATTCTGCCGACCCGCTCGCTAAGGCCACGAGCATAATGGAAAACGAGGGTGTGGAGAAAGACGGACTGCTTTGGATACAGGTGCAGGCTTTCTACGGAGCGAAGGTCAGTATCAAGCGCTGAGTACCTCCAGGATATTGTGAGCGACATGGTATGATGTGTTTTTTGTATCTGAAATACAGATACTGGAATAAAATTGTCGTGTATCACTTAATTCCACGGAAAGCTGGTAGATACCTGTACGCTTCACCAACAGAATCATGCTCCCCTATGATGTTTCTCAATGTCTTGCGTACATATGTTGCTCCCTTGAAAAACTATCCAAGAGTCCGACTACCTTCATGCTCCTTTTTCTTCTTCTCGACCTCTTTCTTCGCCATACCGACCACGTAGTCCAAATTCTCAATTTCCCAAGCGTTCTCCCAATTCGCCCTAGCATACTGAACCGCGAGACCCATATCACTCGTAGGTTCCGCCGGCATTGACTGGTTGGCAAGTAGACCCAGGAGGTAGTCGTTGGGGCGCTCGCCTCGCGCGAGTGGAAAGTACTCCAGGTACTCTTTGTAGTAGCGATAGTTGGCGCTGGGATCTTTCTTAAGCTCGGCACGTCTTTTGGCGCGCTTTTCGCGCTCTCGGCGCTCTTCTTGTTGGAGTCGGACGCGCTCAGCTGCCTCTGCGGGTTTGGCGCGAGCAAGTGCTGCTGATTTGGCTGGATGTTGAAAGGTCTGAAGACGTACAGGCCGAGGTGTCTGGATACCTCCAGGATGAGGTGTGCGCATGTGTATCGGTGCATGGCGCTGTTGTTGATTCAGCTGCTCAACACGTTCGGGCTGAAACCACGGTCTACCTCCGGGCTGACGCATGCCCAAGAAGAGCTCGAAGTTCTGTTGTTGCTGTTGGTATCTCAGTTGCTGCTGTTGTTGAGTCAGGAAGCCTTCGTCGTATTGAACTTGGTGCAGCTGCAGCTGCGGCGGCGGCGGCGCAAAGCTGGAATCGGGCATCCATGCCGGCGAGTCCAAGCTGTTAGGCTGCGTGAAGCTATTGGTGTTGTACGCTATGTTGTTGTTCGTTGCGTGTTGGTGAGAGGGTTGCGTTGAAGAACAGGAATGAAGACGATATTCTGGCCATCTTCGTTTCGCAGCCGACAAACCGAAGGTGAAGTTGGGTTCCATGCCTACCACTTCGTGACCACTATCGACGGCGAATCAATGCCAAGGTGATGCTAGAAGTGAGAGTGCAAGCACTGCTGGGTGCCTCAGAGACGGACTTTGTCAGTGAGTAGCAAGCATATCACCTTTTGTGTTTGCGCCGCGACCGCCTGCAACTCACGCGGATGATAAGCCAGATCCGCCGAGCAGCGATGCGAGCATGAACTCGAACCGCATTCGCATGTCTTGCATTGCATTCATTGTATCTATTTACTGCGGGGTATTGGAATTCCATGAACTTTTGATCGATCCATGTTACAGCACCATATTCGTATTCAGCGTCGGATACCCAACCTAAATCATATCCTGTAATCTGTACATCTATCGTTGTTCTGCATTGCACATGCGGTGCTTATATCGCGTTCCTGAAGCCTTTGGCTTGGAACTCGTCATGGGTCTCGGCTCGCCTAGGCCTCTTTTTTTTCCTGCTTCTCACGCTGGTTGTTGCCGGCGGTGAAGTTGATAGTGCCTCCCGTGTGTCCGAGGAGACCAGAGCGCTCAGCCAGTGGCGAGGGGGGGTCTGAGGCCTCATCCTCGGTCATATCACCTTCAGACTGAGCGTCTCGGTCGGGCGAAGCTGGGTGTTGAGGTACGTCGCCGTTCTGCAGGTCGATAGCAAGCTGATGGATGTTGGACAAAGCGTATGGCGCGTCATGCTCGATACAGTACTTCACACACTCAGTGAATATACCGCCCTCTTCTTCGGCGGGATGCTGCTTTAGCGCGGCGCCCAGAGCTCGAATTTCGTAGTCGACTGTCACCTTGTCGTCGGCGCGGATCAAGTCCGTGGCTTTGGGATCTTCGGCGGTAGCGAAGACGGCGCGGTACTCCGCTTCCCAGGTAGGACCGTAGAGCTTCTCGCCCAACTTGATTGCCGTTGTGCACTTGACAGATGCGGTGTTGCGCAAGTAGGGGGGGTGAACGTCGCGATGGTTGTTGAGGCATTGCACAATGGAAGCAGGACCCCAGCCCCGAGCGTAAAGTCGCAGGGAGACCACGGGTCTGGAGAGCGAGTTAAAGAAGTACACAACGACCTCGGTGTCAGTGAGAGGAACCATTGGGAGTTGGACGTTGTGAGGCGGCATCGACTTATTGAGGTTGTGAATGGCGCGCTTGTTGATAGACGTCGTCGTCTTCTTGTAAGAGTCTGGCGGACCAATTCTGCCAGGTGTGTACGGCGTACGGGGTGTAGCCGGGAAGGATGACACCAAGGCAGATGGGGGCACCTGGAGAGCCTGGAGGCAGTCAGTACAGCTGTGTGGTAAGATAGGAAGGTACCCTACGGAAGCCATTGGTGTAGGGATGCCAGCGCCAGCGGTTGGTGTAGCCGAAATGTCAGGAATCTCCAGCTGGAGCTTTTTACGATACTTTGTACGCCCGGGCATAGTGGTTCCCTCTCCGCTGAAGGCCTTGGCGACCGGACGCTTCGCAGAAATCTTCGTGACTGGTTTCGCATGGTCTTGCGCAGGAGTCGTGTTGATGGCGTTGGTACCGAGGAGACCTTCGGCACTGAGCGTGGTACCAAGAGCTACACCAACATCTGCGGTGGAGGAAGACAGGATCTGAGCAGACGCATTGTGCTGCTCGAGCTGACTGACCCTCACATCCATATTAGTCAGCCTTGTGTATAGCTGTGAGTTCAAATTAAACAGCTCATGGACAACGCCCCTCTGCGCTTGCACTCTGCGATGTTAGCAGATTGAAGCCTGGAGGTATCTAAAGTACTGACCCTCTTTCTGAAGATCATGCAGCACTTTCGTAGGCATCGTCACCAACTGCTGCTCGTCTGCTTCATGTCAGCCTGTAGTCTGCATACGATGCGGACAGAATGCAAGACATACCTGGAATACCGGCATAGGCGCCGAAACCATTGAAATCCATATCATGACTTCCGCCCAAGCCTTCGTCGCCGCCAAAACCGAAACCGTCCATGTTTGTGATGCGCTCAATGGGCTTTGTATACGCAGGAAGTGGGTATTGGTTGAACCAAGATCGAGTTGAGTGCGGTCTGGAGTACTTCGCCAGAATGTTGTGCAAAGGGTATGTTGTGGTGAGAGCAGATGTTTGTTTTGCCGACACCGGACGAGATGAAAGCCACGATGCTGCAGGCAGTACCTGAGTACCATGGCGACCACTCGCGTGGCGGGGCTCAACAAGTTTGTTATGCTGTGGCTGAACCTCACGATCCTTGGCGGACGCGGGTGCGGCGGCAACAACATTGCCCTCGTCGACGGGCTCAGTCTTGATTTTCGCTGGCGAGGACTGAAGTTCTGCATCCTGGTAGACTCGCAGAGGCAGAGGTCGCGGCGTGTACTTCGGTCGAGTGCGTGTGGTATCGTCGTCCCTCTTCTGTTGAGCCGGTGTGGCTGCGAACAGCGTAGCTATCGCTCCTCGGGGCTTCGCTGGGGCAATCGAGGGTGGGCGCTCCGTGTTGTGCTCCCTCTTGATCTTGGGGTCCGTCATCGTGATCTCCAGCGGCTTGTATGGTACAACACTGGAGGAGAGATGGAGAAGACGAAACCTTCATCAGAAAACATTTCTGAGTAGGTACGTCTGTCTGCGCCCCTCGCCATGGTGACATCGCGCGGCCGGTGAGGTGAAGTTACCTGGTGGGCAATGTGACGTTGCCAGGGTAGGTTGCAAACGGCCGTGGAGCAACTTGAGGTTCACCTCCAACGGCCAGAGCGACAGCGTGGGGCCACATGCAAGTGCAGGTGCGAGTACAGGTACGATGACGACGGTCAGAGTCGCTCATTTTTCTCATATAGTGCGAAGAAGGTACTATCCGTCCCGTCTCACTCATGTGCACTGTGGTGAGAGAAGAAGGAGGTGATCAGATGAGAAGGCTCGATCAACATACAGCAACACCCCGTTTCGAAGCAGGTGACGCGAATGGTCGGGAATCCAGGTGATCTCTCGAAACATTGTAAGATCGTCATCCGCTGTCGAGAAACGGAATGGCACCGCGGTCAGGCCTTCCATTTGGCATAAGGTGCTAGCCCCCGATGCATTTTGCAGTGATCTTGCGTACTAGAAGAACGCGGTCCTACGAATGTCGAACTTTACCAAAACAGTTGGATACTTCGAAGGCTTGGCCAATATGCCGGTTGTAGGAGTAAGAATTTTCGGTCGTTCAGGCAAAGCATTTGGGACTATGCCTTCGTCCATTTCAGAAGAACCGAATGTCTCCTCGCACCGAGTAGGGTAGATCTTGATCGATCTTGTTCTAGCCGGCACGCGAAAACTTTGGCATAGCAGGATCAGCTGGATAGCTCACGGCTGCCAAAAACGCCTGGAACAAGCCATCGAGCGCTGCAGGCTGGATGATGAGGTCGTTGTGAGGGGCCGCAATATCACCGGTAGCATAATCAATCCTACGACGGATGCTCGTGACTGCTCTGAATGGACCGGAGTACCTGTAGTTAGCATCAGTAAGAGCCTTGTAGAAGTAGTCGCGGTCTACTTCGGTCAAGCTCGATGGACATTGCAGAGTCTCGGGAGATTTGTGGTCAGCATCAACGCCAACAATGTACGTATATCCGTCCTCGTATAGCGGTCATGAGCTCATCGTTGCGAGGGTGACTGCAGAAGTCAACGTAAAAGTCCGCGTGGGCTTCATCTTGAGCCTCCTAGATCTTGACAACGGTGAGGACGGTCTCGATAGCGGTGTGCTTGTCCGGGAATACGAGAGGTAGGTCGAATCGGAGGTTTTGAATCTCGATCATGATAATGGCTTGGTCTTTGAAGATGCGTCGAGCGGCAGTAGTCGCTGTTACAACGTACGCTGTGCCAGGAAGGACAGCAACGCTATTCAATCGGTGTTTGAGCAGCCATGGTGTTTCCTGCGGATTCAGGAATGAGCGCCACTTCGACTCATGTGAAGTTCCTATCTCCTATTCCTCGCCAAGAAGCTCGATTGGCGGCATTGTCCACTAATAACGCTTGCGTAGGAACCGGTTCTCCCACCAGTACTCCACTTCGCGTCGCCAGTCGTAGGTCGGCAGATCTTTGATCTGCTTCGGTGGGGCGAAACAGTCCGATAGTATGTTGTTGACGTTGGCAAACTTGATGGTGTACCTGCCAAACCTAGCCCAAATGTAGCCGAGTGCATCAGCGAAGGACTCAATAGCGCTGGTTCCGCGTCTGAGGAACGCAGTGTAGGCTACATTGGTAGTGGTGCTGTCGCTCAAGATCTGTCGCACAGGTTTCTCGAGCGTGGGATGGGGTCCCATCTCAAGAACCGAGTCCGGAACGCCCTTCTGGGACACGGCTTTTTGAACAGCAGATGTGAATTGCACGGGGGCTAATAGGTTCTGAATCAAGTATGCAGGTCCCAGCTGGTCAGCAGTCTCGACGCATTTGCCAGGAAAGACACTCGAGTACCACGACGGGCAGTGTTTGTTTAGCTCAAGAATTGGAATCTGCAGGCGTTTCATGGACCGCAAATAGGGAGCAGCACAAGGACGCATGTGCTCTGAGTGATACGTCATATCGACTTGGAGCCGTCTCGCGAACACTCCGTTGCCCTCAAGCTCGGCCATTGCACTATCGATACATGTGGCATCGCTAGAGATCGTGCTCAGATGGGGGCTATTGAATGCGGCGACGGCGAGGTGGCCCTGATAGCGCGGCAGACAGCAGAGGTTCTGTGCTCGCTCTGCCGATAGAGCAGCAGCGAACATCGCACCTGGCTCGCCACTCTTGCTGCTGGCCTTCCGAGAATGCAGACCACGGTAGTAGGCGATGCGAATTGCGTCATTGGCACGGAAAAGGCCTGTTGCATAGGCGGCAGCGACCTCGCCAGATAAATGTTCAAAGACGATATGAAATTAGAGAATAGCAGTGCCGATGAGGTCCACCAACAATATTTGGACTGCTGTCATGAGGGGCTGGGCGAGGGTTGCTTCATTGATACAAGACCTCTGGTCGTCCAACAGAAGCTCCTCTCTGAGCTTTCATTCTGGTCTGTCAGCCCCAGGAAGGGCAGTCAGAGCTTCATCAAGCTTCTCACTGATCGCGCGGGCGTGAGGCGAGCTCTCGATCATTTCCTTCCCCATGGTCGCCCATTGTGACCCTTCTCCTGTAAACACCCCCATGATTCTCGGGCTGGAATTTGACTGCGGTTTTGCGTGCATGAACGAGTCATGACCTTGCTTGCGTATCGCTCACTGATATCGCTTGTTGAAGGGCATTTGCGAGATCATCGACACTGCAGGCTGTGAGAGCATAGCGAAAGTCGAATTGGGACCGTCTATGTTGCAGCGTCCATGCTTTCCGAGAGACGAATGCCAGACTTGTTTTCATGGACGTAGATCAAGTATTTCTGGAGGCTTGACGTGAGCGCTCTCTCAGGGGGGCCTGAGAACACGAAAGGTATGAACAATAGCATATCTGCTGTGTGATGACAATGAGCTTGCAGGTTTGCTAGTCGGGGGCTGACAGTAGCTTTCGATGATGACATGCACGTTCGATCCGCTGAAGCCTACATTTCTGTTAGTGGCGAGGAATTGTATGAAGGTCGAGCGCCATACCAAAGCTGTTGACAGATGCTCTGCGAGGATGTCCTCGAGGCAGTGCTGGCCATCGATTCGACGATGTGAGCAAGCGAAGGTGCTTGGTGTACGGCTGTACTTGAGAGTTCATACGATGGAACAGCAACTTGGGTGGGATCGTCGCGTACCGTACTGCAAGCGCCGCTCGAAGAAGACCTGCGAGCCCTGCCGTGCCTTCAGTGTGTCAGATGACTGTCTTGATCGAGCCAACGTACAAGCTCTCGCCCTCCTCACGCTCTCGCCCTGGCGGGAAGAATGCTACTTCCACTGCAAAAGCTTCGATGGGATCGCCTACAGATGTGCCGGTCCCTGCAGGCGTCAGTGGCGTTCAGCATTCTGAATGAGAGGCATACCACGCGCTTGGAAGAAGGAAAGTCGTGAGAAAACTTCGCTAGGTTCGAGACCAGCGCGGGCGTAGGTATCCTGAATCAGCTTGGCTTGTGCCTCTGCGCTCGGCATCGTGATGCCCTTGGTTCTTCCATCCTGATTCGTAATTCGTTAGGGTCGCCATCTCTGATCGCAGCTCTCAAGGGTTTCAGACAGACCACTGCTGTGCACTCACCTCGTCCATAGCCATCTGCTGCTTCGTCAAACATCTTGCTGCGCATGATGAGCAAGGGTTGTTTGGGAAAAGGGAATCGCCTATCTGCGTCCATCCGCGCTGATCATGTTCGTTCTGCTGAGAGCTTTGAAGTAGTTGGGAGTCAAGATGAGGTGAGCACCGCAGGCAAAGGCTACCGTTGATTCACCACGTCGCAGAGAAGCTACTGCAAGATGTACAGCCATCAAGCTCGATGAGCATGCCGTATCCATGGAGAGCGACGGGCCTCTGAAGTCAAAGGTGTAGGAGATGTGGTTCGCAGCCATGCTTCGAGCGGGGCCCGTAGTCAGAATCTGAACAGAAGGGGCATCGACGTCGTGGTTCGCGTTTTCATAGTATTCATTCACCATTGACCCAACGAACACACCCACAGGGGTTCCCTGCAGATCTTTCAGACGGAGCCCGGTGGACTCGATAGCCTCGTAGACATTCTCAAGCAGCAGTCGATGTTGAGGATCGAGGTTCTCTGCTTCAGCGGGCAAGAGCTTGAAGAAGTCAGGATCAAATTCGCGTATGTTCTCGTCGAGGGAGCAGCCGGAGTGCGTCTTGATTGGCCCGTGCAGCCCGTCTGGTCGATAGACACCCTCCCAATGGAACCGGTCGCGGGGAATATCTCTAAGAAAGTCTCGAGGGTTCTTCAAGAGTTCCCAAAGCTTCGACGGGTTTGATGTCCCTCCAGGTAGACGGCATACTGTGCCAATGATGGCAATCGGTTCTGGTGGGTTCTCTTGATCCATTGAGCCTAGAATTAGAGCTGCTGGGTAAGTTGCGAAAAGTCATAAGACAATAAGAATCTGTGAATGAGCGGGTGTAATTAGGTTAGGCTCAAAGCTTCGACTGTGGTGGATATATGCCCAGTAGATGTGATTGATACTTTCGCTGACGTAGATACAGACCTGCAAGGCTGTTGAAGCGTAACATAGCTACGCCCGTGAGCACATTACCAAAGTGCTTGAGGCACGATGTAGCAGTTGATGCTATGCCGCCATCTGGGCGGTGTAACATCGTCCATCGACCCAAACGAGTTTGAAGCGGTGCGTCCTACTGGTCAGTTGTGCGCCGCATTCACGAGACATTAATGGCGCTGGTTCCTGACGCGTTTGCAGCGTGCGCCACGAGCACACGGTGAGCAAGGGTAACCATCAAGAAGAGCTGCGGCCATCGTTCTGGTAAATGATGTGTGAGTGATGATGTGAAGAAGCCTGACATCGACGCGTCGCGCTCGAAGAGCTGTCGCGCTAGTCTAGATCTGACCACCGCGATCCCTCCACGACGCGATCAACAAAGTCCTTCCTCTTCATCCCGTCTTGGCAGTAACATCTCCTCTTCCGAGAGTGCTGTACATGACTCCAGAAGTTGCTCAAGCTCTGAAGATGAGGCCCCTCCAGCATGCTGGCAACCCGCCTCTCGCGCTTCAATATGCCGAGGCTATTTCCCGCATATCCGTGTATCGGTGATAAGGTGACGCAGCTCGAGCACGACATCACAGTTCCGCAACGACATTCACGAACAAGCTCTCAAACAGCTATTCTCCAGTGGAGCTCCCAACACACATCAGTTTTCGAGACCCCAAGTCGAACCGGACGGTCCCTGCGACGTGACCTGTCGACCACAATGCCGACCAATATCCTCATCGTAGGCGCAGGCGCAATCGGTGCCTTCTATGCCTCACGCCTCGCCCTCGTCCCTGGACTCTCCGTCTCAGTCATCTGCCGCTCGAACTACAAGGCTGTGAAAGAGAACGGCTTCAAGGTCACCTCCCCGCAATACGGCGACTACACCTTCACACCTGCAAACACGTTCGCGAACCCAGACGAAGCCCGCGCAAGCAAAACACACTGGGACTACATCGTCGTCTCCACCAAAGCCCTTCCCGACGTCAGCGACGACTCCGAAATCCTCGAAGGCCTCGTCAGCAACAATACCGCCATCGTCCTCATCCAGAATGGCCTCGGCGTCGAAGCCCCCTACGCGCAGCGCTTCCCCTCCGCCGTAATCTGCTCGGCCGTCACAATCGCAACCTGCGCACAGCCATCTCATGGCCACATCAAGCACAACCGCTGGACACGCATAAACAGCGGCCCCTACCTGCCGCACCTCGACACTGGCGCGCCTGAAGCCAGCGACGCAACTGCGGTCGACAAAAATAGCGCCTTCATCGCCGCACTCGTGGAGGGCGGAATCAAAGACGCCAGCGCGTACCCGCACGCGAAACTGCAACTCGTCCGCTGGCACAAAATCGCCATAAACGCATCCTTCAATCCAACCTCCGTGCTCACGCTCGGCAGCACAAACGCCTCGCTCGCAACCGACCCGGAGACACAACGACACATCAAGGGCGTGATGGAAGAGATACTCGCCACAGCGCCGAAAATCCTGGGACAGCCGATGCCGAAGGATTTCGCAACGGCGGATGCGATTATACGGAGTACGCAGCGCAATACGTCTGGTAGTAAGCCGAGCATGGCGATGGATTGGGAGCAGGGGAAGCGCATGGAGATTGAGGTTATTCTGGGGAATCCGATTAGGATTGCGCGGGAGAGAGGATTTGAGATGCCGAGACTGCAGACGTTGTATGCTCTTGTACGGATGGCGCAGGAAGTCAGGGAGAAGCAGGCGGAACAGAACAAGGTGAAGCTGTGATGCAGGACACATAGCTAAAGCCATGCATAGCAAGCACTTTAGCGAATATGAACAATGCAGACTTGTAGGTCTCATGCACAAGTCAATCACAAGAGGCCCAAAACCCTCGAGCACCCTATCGAGCAAACAAAACACCTGCCATGTCGTGATCGCAAGATCGCAGCACTTCGTCGTCGAGTTCCGTGAACATCTGCACATGATTGACCTGGGCGAGCGAGTAGAGACGATCAAACAAAGTCACAGTGATAATAGTCAAGGTCTGTCGCTATGCTTTCGAGTAGTGACAATGATGTAAGTAAGTAATGCTTCATTCTATGCCAAATGGGGTATCATGCTCCTAGTCCTCTAATCAACACGCTCATCACCGTCGCTAAGCTTCGTTCTGACCCCTCGACTGCTCAACTGAAATGGTCACCGTGGTCGCTCTCGCCCATCCGATGCCCCGCCACCCTGCCTTGGGCCAGCCGCCATCGCCATCTGCGCTCCGCCTCAGCCTTCTCCCTCTCCTCGCGCTGTTTCTTCTTCCTCTCATACACCGCGCGCACCGTCCTCTTCGTCCTCTCCGCACCTTCTGAATAATTCGTCCTCGCCAACTCAACCACACTATCAATCTGCTCCGGGGTATACACAAAGTTCCACGTGGACATGAAATCACTCGTCTTGGGGTCTACACCAGGCACCTTTGGGTTGGCCAGGAAGGGGAAGTAGACGACGGCGATACCGGAGTGCTCGTGCATGAGTTCCCAGTCTTCTTCGACTTGTTTGCTTATTGGCGCGTTGGCGTCGCTGGCGTGACTGACGCGTTCTTCCGTTGTGCCGACCCAGATATTGCAGTACCCCAGATCCTTGTGTTGTTTCTTGTTGTCTTTGTCTTGTTCTTTGGCCTGCTCGAACTTCTTGTTCGCGTCCGCTTCGCTGTTGGCCTGCGCCTCATCGAGATCGTGCTGGATTTCTTCGATGGACTCGTCGGCAGGTGGCCATCCAGCGCCGACAGGCCAACCCTTGATACCGCGCTGGCGCGCATAGCCGTCTGCGACTTTGAGCCAGTTGTCTGTTCGCACGTCGGCCGACGCGTCGAAGGCGACGAGGATGTCGACGTCGCGGCCGGGCCGCAGGAGCGGGTAGATGGGCAGGTTGTTGCTCATGCCGGCGTCCATGAACTGGAAGTTTGGGTGCGTGAAGATGCTCTCGGGGCAGCTTTGGGGGAGCATGGAGCGCATGCCGAGGGCGTAGTTGGGGATGCTGGCCGGATCGATGGGGTGCACTTTGACGAGGTCGCTGTCGCGCTCGGCGATCATGGCGTCGATTGCTGCGAAGCCGGCGAGGCCGCGCAGGAAGGGGCCGACTTCTTTGTAGTAGTGCGAGAGGGTTGCGCAGAAGGCGGAGCCCCAGATGCCCATCAGCATGGGAATGCGCACTTCGGGGAGGGCGAGGCCGTTCTCGCGCCATACTGTGCGGCCATTCTCGAACTTGCGGCCCATGGCCCAGGTCGGGATGCCGGCGGAGAGCTCCTCGCACCAGAGTTCATAGGGCGTGAATTCGAACCATTGGAACCAGGCTTCCCTTCTTGCCTTTGCCTCGGCTGCGACGGGGTCCTTCGTGTCGACCTGCTCGGCGAGCGGTATTTCGTGTCGGACTGCGGTGTAGATGGGGAGAGGCTGCGAGCCGTCGTCGGTGAAGCGTCGCTGGTTCGAGACCTTGAAGTCGTATGCGCTGACAGACAGCTCGCCCTTCGGGACAAGCAAGCGCGCGGCGAGCAGTGCGCCGTAGATGTCGACGATACCAAAGTCAGCGTCCGGCACGCCCTTGGCCTTCTCGACCAGCCCAGAGAGCAGATACTTGTTCGTCGGGGCGCTGACCAGCAGCTCGAGGGCGTCGGGCGGGAAGGCGATGTGGACGCCGAGGCGGTTCTTCAGGTGTCGGATGAGTTTGGAGTGGCTGCGCTGGGTGATGTCGGAGTAGTAGAGCGTCTGCAGCCAGCAGCTTCCACTGACGCCGGCTGTGTAGGTGACGCAGTCGAACAGGCCGTGCTCTTTCGCAGAGAGGTACGACGAGGTGCCGGCGACAAGCGCGCGCAGCCCTCCGCCCGAGCCGCACATGGCGATGACGGGCACGTCGTCGGGATGGATCTTGCCCTCGGGTATGTCGAGGTATCGCGCCAGGGCGGCCTTTGTGAACTGGGCCCGCTTCTCGCGGAACGACAGCTCCTCCTCGCACAGCTGATCCGACACGCGCACCGAGGCGTCCCAGACGATCTCGGGGTTGGTCTCCGGGTCGTTCGCCTCGTACCAGATCTCCTCGGCCAGCGAGCCGGGCGCCATGGACAGCTCGCTCTGCAGCTTCTTGACGAAGCCCGGCAGCACCTTGACCCAGTGCGGGATCACGTAGTCGAGGATCGAGTCGCCGATGTACGTCGCTGACGACGTCGGGCTCGCGAAGCCGGTGGTGATGGTCTGCCACGCCGACTTCACGTTGCCGCCTTCTTCCTTCTGGCCGCTGTAGCCCCTCGCGACGCGTGTCTGCGGCGGGGCCTCCTGCTCGCCGGGCTTGTCCTCGTCCTGGTCGTTCTTCTCGGGCTCGGGGCTCTTCGCGGCGGCATTGGAGCTGTTGCGGGACTGCGAGCGCGACACGGTCGGGAGCCACGACGACCAGGCGGACGGCGCATCGGCCTGGATGGGACGAGCGTGGTGGGCAGAGAGGCAGTAGCCGGCGCCGACAGTCGCGAGCAGGAGCGGCGGGCCATAGCGACGGCCGTAGGATGAGGCGCTGGGGCGGGTGGTGGTGCTGGCGGTCGTATGCAGTCTTGGTGACTGTCAGCGCATGCGCTTCTCACAGTGCCATGGTGATCACTCACTTGCGACGCGTCCCCCGCAGCCAGAGCTGGCCGAGGTCGCGCCCGTTGCCAAAGCGCGCCATCGGGAGGGAATGGGGTTCAAAGCAGTGTCTGTGTGGTGGACTGCAAAGAGGCGACCGTCAATATGCCCAATTGGCCTCCTGCTATGCGTTCAACATGACGGAGCCGCAACCTGGCACGTCTGCTGAGCGGTCCAACATTTCGGCAGGTTTGGAGATCGTGACCGTCCGCATACGTCAGCCGCTAACGCCGCCACATGCAGGAACTGCCCCGGGAACCGCCTCGGACGTTGCCGACGGCATCGTCAGTCGTGTCGACGGTCATCGCGAACGCTCCTGGGGGTGGTGATAGAGTCGCGCAGCTACTGCAAATACCGGCCGTGTCTCGACCGGCAGCGCGGCTCGACAATGCCTGTCCCATGGATAGTCAGCCTCACCGTGCCGTCATCCGTAGCGCCGAAGCACTCGACCCCACTCACGTCCCGACGCGCTTTTCCACAGCATCGAGACAAGAGCTGGGAGATCTCCAAGAAAGCGCCATGTCTGCCAAATAGTTTGAGCTTGCGTGTGAAGGGGACGAGGCACCTGGGCTCGAGAATTGATAAATATCTGTAAAAGGAGGTTGCTCGACGGCATATCTAGGAGGCAGACACTGTGTCGAAGCGCCGAAGCAGTCGACCCTACACCACCTTCATCCTCACCAAGTAGACGGCTCAGCGCGCCAGGCAACGAGCACTGATGGACCTGAGGTTTGGATCCAGTTGGCATCTTACTGTAATCTGACAAATTGGGAAGCCGGCCTTTACCTGTGGGCTTTTCTAGCTTACGCAGCATACTCACTGTACATCTGGCAGCAGGCATGCAAGTCTCCGAAACCCACTCAACAGCAACGGGTCACCTTGCACTCCTTCGAATGGCTTTACTTCTCAGTTTGATCACTCCGCTTTCATCGCTTCATCCTCACTCTCCTCATGGCTCAGATGTATACGATCTGTGTTCACCTTCACCTCTTAGCACGGTACTGTCACCGTGACAACCTGTCTGTTGTGTTTCCTTATCATCTCCCAATCCCCAGCCTGTCGAACAGTTGACTACCTCCTCGCTCCATCACACAAGCTGCGTCTCGTCAACAACCAACATGTCGAAACGCCCTTTGTCACCACCCCAACCTACAGCGGCCGAATGCCTCGACTTCGAGGCCTGGAAGATCGAACAAGCCGGGGGCAACGGTAGAAAGCGAACGGACGACACGGTCTACGATCCAAGCATTGAAGACCTCCCCGATCACCCATGGTATGCCCTTGATGATCAGACTCTCAAGAACAACATCCTGCGCATGTGCGATGAGCTAGGCCGCCCCGTCGTCGATTGCGAGATCAATGATCCGCAGATTCATGAACTTCTCGGCGCTCTCGCTCGTGCCAAGAAGACGCCTGGTCCCAGGCAAGTCAACATCGCGGTCGTGGGCAGCCAAGGTGTTGGAAAGAGCTCGACCCTGAACGCCCTTCTTAACCGCGACCTGGTCGATGCATCGGCAAGTTCCAGCGCATGCACGGCGTTTGCAACCATCATCCAGTACAAGGAAGGCTCTGCTGATGATACTACGCTGAGTGACCTGAAAGTTACGTTCTTGGAGATCGACGAGATCCGTGACTTCATTGAGGAACACATCCGCAGATACGCTGACGTATATACCTCCACGGAAGGTAATGAAGACGAGCCCGCTGCTGAAGAGGAGGACACGCAAGACGCTTCTGACATTGACGTTTCGGACAGCGACTTCAGCGATGCAGAAGACAGCCCGACTGCAAACAAGAAGCCGCGCAAGAAGGTATCGAAGGCTTTGCAAGCAGGTGCGGACACTGCCGAGCAGTTCTTCCGCATCATCTTCGGCGGACACCAGGACCAGTCCAAAGAAGCCGAACTGCAGGAATGGCTCAACCGGCCTGACCTTGAAGATGGCAAGTTTCTCGGCCACTGCGTCAAAGTCGCCAGCGAACACCTTGCCCAAATTCAAGCCGAGGAGGCAGGCAGTGTTGAATACAGCGACGTCCAGGACACCGACCTGCAGAAAGTCCGAGACCACGCAACAGCACTGTGGCCGCTTGTGAAGGCCGTCACGATCTCCACTGGGTGCATCCTCCTGAGGAACGGTATCTGCTTTATGGACCTCCCAGGTATGTTCCTCGAATGCGCTTTGTACAAGTGGACTGTATACTGATTCAAGAACAGGATACGGAGATCTGAACCAAACTCGAACTGCTGTGGTGAACGAGTATCGCCGCAAGGCGAACTTTGAGATTGTCGTGGCGAAGAGCGACCGCTACCTCTCCAAGACGGACGAAGTCCGCTTCCTGCATCGCGCGATCCGCCATCACGAAGCGAATAACGTATTCCTCGTACTCAACAAAACAGATTTAAGTTCGACATTCCCTGCCCGCCGGCTTAGCTAACCTGCATTAGTCCTGCCTCGAGACACCTCAGAATCAGGTCGTGCGTATGTTGCAAGACGATGTTGAGGAGCCCTTCCTTACCATCAATCAGCACTTCTCCGGCCTGAAGGCATTGAGAGGCGAATCTCGCAGTGTCGTCAAGCAGTATCGGAGGTACCTGATCCGTGAGGCTCAACTGGCAAGCGGCCGCCGTGAATGCGACAAGATCCGACAAAAGATGCAGAGGAAAGGCGTGCAAGTCTTCCCGGTTTCATCCGCACGGTACCTCGACTGGCTTGACCCCTCGCCCCTCGAGGACCCTCCCTTCGACGCCCAGGGCACCGGTATTCCCGCACTTCGTCGAGCCCTGCTTATGCTCCGCAACAATGGCTTTGCAACTCATGGAAAGGTCAAGAGCAAGAATATGAACGATGAGCTCCTCCAGACTTACAAGAGTACGATCAAACAGTGGAAGTACAAAACCACGCCAAAGATCAACGATGTCATTAACGAGCTCGATAAACCTGTCCGGGTGACGCTCGAGCAGATCTCCAAGAGCCTCCATGAAGCTCCCAGTGACCCAGTGCTCAAGCAACTGGTGGGCGAGAACCTCGAGAAACGCACTCGACGGATTGTACAAAATCGAAATGGGTTGGTCGAAAAGCTTCAGGCCTCAAAAGCAGAGAATTACCGCTACTTCACCACAGAGGACGACATCAAGTGCCCAGTCGCAAAGAGTTTGAAGAAAGCCTACGCTCGCATCAACCTCATCCGTATGGATGAGCGCCCAAAGCACCGTAACGGCATCTACAAACAGCAGCGTGCTAACTTCATCAACACCATTACCAAGGACAACGACGGCGCACGTCCACTCGTCGAGGCTATCTCAGCCAAGGTCAAGACTCGTCAGTGCAAGGACTGGCAAGTGCACGAAGATCAGTTCATCACCTCCGTGATCGGCCACTTCGAAGAGTTCGCTCAAGCTCTGGCAGAGTTGCTTGAGAATGAGATCTACATGCTGGAGGCGCACAGGCTGGTTCGTGAGCAGCTAGGCCAGTTGGTTCAAGGCTTCGGCAAGGAGCTTGGCATGATCAAGGGTCAGTTCACCGAGTACGACACGCAGCGAGCTGCGAAGAAGGCTCGCACCGTGGTGGTCAAAAAAGAAGAGGTGGAGTGAATGTTGGCATTCGAGTCCAGTTCTGGAAGACTCGTATCACGAACGCGCTGCGCATACTGGTGCAGCAGGAGACGCCTGTCGTCGACCATCATAGCATTGGGGAACAATCGCATCGCAACGACATTAGCCTGTTCTAGGTAGATACGAGGACGAATTGGTGGATTTCGTGTGGCAAGGTAGAGTAGATGGATCACGAGATGTTCGTTGTCAATATTCCCTTATGTCACTGCCACTCGACCACACCTTCCGCTTCTGCAAATCCCATCCACCTTCCTACGTCTTTTGCATCCTGTAACCCGCCGCCTTCATTACTCTTCCTACAGCCCCTCAAGATGATTTTTTTGTTTCCCGAACAGCATGCATGAGCTGCAGTGTGCAAAACCTACAGTTACTACTACTTCTCTTACTTGACCACAGCTTCCACAGCAACAATGAGACCGCCTTTACCTGCGTGTGTTACGCAGTTCGTCTCTCACTTGGCGGCCAAGTTTGAGGCTTTGCAAATGGACCCCGATACCTATTTATAATGAGCCGCTCGGCCTTTGCACTGACTATAACCACCCACAACATCCACCTTTGCAACACCAAATCTCAATCGATCCCAAGACGCGAGCGTGTCACAGACAAATAATTTCGCAGATCGTGAAGCTGGGTGAGCCGCGCATATCTATCTTCGTTGTAAACGAGATTTATTCTGACTTCATAATCGCAGATCTTCGAGGCATGCTCGTTCAGAGCCGCCCGCGACCCCCCTATCGTTCTTGCAGTACAAGGATCAATTCGACATTGGTGACAGCAGCAGCGAGGCTAGAGCTTATGATCCGTCTACCGAGGAATTCCCTGATGATGACTGGTATACCTTCAGACACGATGAGATCAACAATGGCATTCACGCGATGTGCGATCTGCTCTTAGGGGCAGTGCGTAACCACTCCGCTACCGATACTGAAGTCAAGAACTTGAATACAGCCTTGGAGACGGCCGATATCGTTCTCCGAGGGCAACAATTCTTCGCGGCTTTTCTTGGCGAGCAGGGCATTGGTAAGAGCTCGATCATCAATGCAATCTTCAGTCGCGACCTTGTTAATGTCTCTGCATCGTCCTCGGCCTATACTGCATATCCAACCATCATCACGTACAGAGCTGGAGCCCGCGACGACAGCAAGGAAAGCGACGTTCGTGTGGAGTACCTCAGTGACGCCGAGGTCAGAGAATGTGCGCACGAGCAAGCACGACGCTACCGAGACGCATTCCCTCGAATGCCTCGCTCAGAACCAGATACGCCGTTGACCGCAGCTGAAGATCTGTCTTTCGAGGTCGGACTTGAAGATGAACTCAGTGAAGATGAAGACGACGAAGATCCCGCGCCACCTGTGTCGAACGTTGACGCTCCCCGCCGAAGGATCGTGCGTCCGTCAGTCTTGAGAGGTGCCAAAACCGCAAAATCGTTCTTCAACATCATCTTTGCGACCAATGTAAGCGAAGACCGAGCAGCTGCCCTACAGCACAGTCTTGATCACGATGACATCGAAGATATCGGGTTTGCGGACGCGTGCGTAGACGCGGCGAGGCAACGCCAGAATGGTCTCAGCATTCAGGATGGCTTCACACCGGTTGATGTCATCACGGACGATGCCTTACCAGACTTTCAAGAAGTGATCGGAGAACTTGGCCTCTCGTCAAGTCTGTGCGTATCGAGACATGGCATGTGCTTCTCAGGAACAATGTTGGCGTTCTTGATCTGCCAGGTAATACTAAAGCCGCAAACTTTGAAGGCAGTCTGACTAAAGTATAGGTTACGGCGATGACAACCACATTCGCACTGCTATTATTGACAGGTTTCGAGAGATGGCGAACTTCGAGATCGTTGTTGCGCCTAGCTCCAGAGTCGTGTCCAGTGTCGTACAGGAGCGTTATCTCAATCGATCTATCCGCCGTCTTGGAGCGCGCAACACACTGCTGGTAAACAAACAAATCTGATGTTGGTTGTCAAATACTGCTCTGTTGGAGATACCAGCTAACTCTGTGCACAGCAACTCTTCAGTGGTATCCGGAAACACATCAAAAAGCTTCGGGAAGCTCCCTTTGACGTGATCAGGCACCACCTAGCTGAGCTCGACGCGGCGTCAAACCAAGGCGTCGAAGACAAGAATATTCTTGATGCTTACCGCGACTACCTTCTCAAAGAGGCCAGGGGTGCCTACATCGAGCGTGAGGCAAGGATTGTCAGCCTTTCGATGGAAGACAAAGGTGTCGACATATTATCCGTTTCCGCGCGAGAGTACAGCCTATGCACAGACGTTGAGGAGCTTGCTGAGGAAGACGGCGAAAGGCCGAGCCTGACACCCAGAAGCCGCTGGTCTGCCCAGACTACGCCGCTACCTCTTCCATCTGCCATCGCAGACGAACTACCGGACTCTCCATTACCATGTCTTTGAGACACTTCCTGACATTGCGACACGTGTCCAGCGCATTCTGGAGAAATTCGATGGCGACGAAGGATACACCCAGATGCGCGAGTACTTAGCAGAACAGCTGCCGATCATCCGCTCCAGCATCGAAATCCTTGCCAAATCTCTTCCCAGTGAGCGCGTGCTCAAGCCCTTTGTCGAAGGCAGCTCCAAACCTCGCATCACCACTGGCCTGAAGGGAGTTGTACAGGCACTGGCTAGACCGATCGTGTACTATCCAACATTCGCCAAGATGCTCAAGGAGAACGGTATCCCGACGAATGGTGCAGGACTTGGACTCAATCTGAACCAGGAGATTCTGAACGCAATGGTCGAGCTCATCAATGACTGGAACAACAAAATGCAAGGCCAGACTTTAGACATCGCCGTGAGACTCGACGAGCCCATTCAAGGAGTGCTTAGCAACCTCAGAAAGCACATCAATGAGTACGAGGGCAACCCAGAGCTCAGGAACAGAGCTACCGAAGCATTGGATACCACGACACGCCGGATCGGTATGGCCTACGGCAAGATGGCAGCCTCGCTCCAGAGCAAACTACGTGAGGTCCATCTGCTCTTCACCACCGAGGTCAACGTCCACTGTCCTATCGCTCTGGAGATGAGAGACATCTACCGCCACGTCCTTCTACAGCAGCTCTCCCAACCTGGCAAAGGTTCATACGCTCGACAGCGCGCCCGTCTTCTTGAGTGTCTCTACACACCAGACTGGCCCAAACTGCCGTTCCCAGACATCATGGAGCAGAAGATCGTCAACGCTCAAGTCGGATCCTGGAAGGACTGCTGCGCGCAGTATGTCATAGAGGCCATGAATTTGTTGCAAGACTTTGCACGCACCATTGATGAGCTTCTCGACAACGGCACGCTTCTGAACTCTGAACATCGGCGTGTGCGCACGGAGCTGGAGAACTTGCTTCCTGGATTCCAGGAGCAGCTTCGCCTTGTGCAGAGTCAGTTCCCAGGTACAGAGAGTCGTATGCCCGGCCCTGCTCCAAGGCCCAACTTCGCTCCCAGGCCGAGCTCTGTCCCCAAGTCCATTGGTGGTGCGAACAAACGCAAGGCTGCTGACGGAAGAGCAGCTACCCAGCCTCCTACTTCAGAGCCTCGCGGTGAGAAGCGTATGAAGACTGCATTGCAGCTGTCCTAGTTCAGGGCCATGTCTGCACAGCCAGTGGCTTGGTTGCGTGAGAGGTTCTTGGCTAGGGCGGAACAGGAGCTGGAGCCAGCTATCAAGAGAGAACCCAAGCCTTGACCTTTGGCAACTTGCTCTTGTCTGATGTCACCGCACAGTCTGTGACGCAGGTAATTTCCTGCACAGAAAATTAGGGTCGAAGTGGCAGGATCTAAATGATGGATATACACGGTATGATGATAGCTTGGGTTTGGACACGTGAGCATAGCTGGCGTAGGGACATCCAAGACTAGCAATGTAATGATATGATGGTATGGCTTGACGCTATCTCCATTTTCCGGCAGCGCGCTGCGGCATAGCAGTGCGCTCTCACCTTTCGCTTGCCCCACTTGTGCGCCTTCACCTCGTGATCTGGCCATTCCCAGAACATCCGACTCTCCTGCAACCGATACCGCGTAGCCGATCTTGGCTTGGTCTTACCTTCTTCACAATATGTAGCCAGCGTGCGACCTGCCATGTGTGCTCGTTCAAATCATTGCTTCCAATTGACGCCTAAACCTACGCTTGGTATATCCACTAAACACCGTGCCGTACTCTTGTCACAGATGATCGTACACGGGCTCGAACCGGACGCCTCGTAGCGTATTCCCTCCCTTTCGATGCCATCATGTCTAAAAGAGCACCCTTGCTGGGTCTGTCTTCCCGTCGTCTCCCTTGTTCGGTCCCACCGGGCTCGTGGCAGCGAAGAAGAGCACCTTGATCGCAATCGCAAAGCCAGCATGCAGCGCCAGCACGACAACAAGCAAGATCTTGCTGGTCTTGTTCTCGGTCGTCGAAAGTACAGGGTAAAGGTTTCGCAGGAGGAAGGTCGCCGAGAAAGCGAGCCCGAGGGCAACGAACGTGTAGTTTAGGACTGCAATTGTTAGCACAGTACATTGTACCAGACAAGGCGCGCGCACAAGCAGCGCCGCACCCAAGGGATGTTGGAAGACTCACTCGAAATCGGACTCCAGCTGACAAGCGCAACCACAATCCACACCAAATTCGCATACCCATACAAACACGCGCACTCGAGCAGATTCGCACTCTCACTCCCATACCACTTCAGCACGCCCCAAAGCCCCACGGGGACAAATGCCGTATATCCATACACCAATCCCGCCGCACCGCTCAGCAGCTTGAAATCATACGCGAAGTGGTCTTTGCCCTGGTGCGCAAGGTACTGATTGATCGTGCCCGTGAGGAACAGAATGACAACAACGGTCGTCGCGATCCACACCGGCCCGTAGAGATCGGGGTTGCCCTCAAGCACGTCGAGGAAGTTGGCGCGTGGGTATATGGTCGCGGTGCAGCGGCGGAAGACCTCGTTTGTGTCGACGTCGAAGGCTTGCGCGTAGAAGGAGAGTGTCCAGAGGAGGTGTTTGCGCGACCCGGAGGAGGCGGTTGCAGGTTGCGGGAGGAAGGAGGACGAATCGGGATGAATCTTTGCGCCGCGCGAAGCCGTGGTTTCGAAGTCTGAAGAGTGTCAGATGGGCTGAGAGGGTGCGTGGGGAGGCGTACTGGAGCTGTGGAACTCGAGATCCTCTTGCAGGTCGGTGTGGCCTAGGTCGCCCTGGAGATGGTTAGCTGCGGATATCGCGTCCGTTCAAGAGTTCGATTACCTCTTGGTCGACGTCGACAACAACATCGTAGCCTCTGTTTGCCATCTTAGGTATGTTCGGAGCTGGCTGTGTCGTGAGCTTGCTGCAGCTGTAGCTGCCAGATTGCTGTTGACGTTACGCGTTTCACAGGGTCTAAGCGCTGATTGGCTACGTGACACTGCGCATCCCTACCTTCGACGCACCAGGCAAGAGCTCCTGCTTCAATGGAGCATTCATCAAGGATGTGTTCGCAACCAGATCGATGATAGTGTACGTGCGCAAGATTGAATATCGTTACTGTGGGGGGCACAAAGCCATCTACCAGTCCATGAATCTACTTGAGCCATCTAGACATTAGGCGATACCATCTCGCTCGATGCTCGACACTACTCCATTACTAGATCTACGGCGCAGGCTCCTCCTTGGGGACGAGCGGCTCCACATTCCAGATGCTTTCCGCGTACTCGTCGATACACCTGTCACTGGTGAAGAAGCCCATGCGGGCAACAGTCAGAATGGTCTTGGTTGTCCATTCCTCGGTGTTTTTGTAGCTCTCATCGATCGCCTCCTGGGTCTTGACGTATGAGTCAAAGTCGTCAGACACAAGGTAGTAGTCGCCGTGGTCGACGATACCATTGAGCAATGCCGAGAAGCGCTCTGCATCGCCGAAGGTGCCCTTGTGGATGTGGTCAAAGACGTTCGCAAGCTGAGGCTCAAGCTCGTAGTGCTTGTACAAGTGCGCGTGACGGAGATCCTCAACATCCTCGGAAAGGTTGCCGAAGAGGAAGATGTTTTCCTCACCGATCTCGCGGGTGATCTCGATGTTGGCACCATCGCAGGTACCAATGATGAGACCACCGTTGAGGCAGAACTTCATGTTACTTGTACCACTGGCCTCGGTACCGGCAGTCGAGATGTGCTCGCTGATATCACTGGCAGGGATGATGATCTCGCCCTTACTTACGTTGTAGTCCTCGAGGAAGATGACCTTGAGCAGATCACCGACGTCCTTGTCATTGTTGACAACCTCGCCGACCTTGTTGATGAGGTGGATAACGGTCTTGGCCATCCAGTATCCTGGCGCAGCCTTTCCACCGAAGATGGAGACACGTGGAGCCAGCTTCTTCCTGTCCTCAGGCGACATGGCCTTGATCTGGAGGTATCGATGAATGACACCGAAGATGTTCATCTGCTGGCGCTTGTATTCGTGGATGCGCTTAACCTGGACATCGAAAAGCGCCGCCGGGTTGACCTTGACACCGTTGTGTTCCGCGATGTGCTGGGCGAGACGAACCTGGGCAATGTTAGCGAAGGATATTCTGAACGCCTCCAGGGTGCTATGTTACCTTGTTCTCATATTTGATATCACGGAACTCTTTCCTGAACTCCTTGTCGTCGACAAAGGCCTCAAGCTTGTGAAGTAAAGTCAGATCCTTCAAAAACTCGTGACCGCCGAGCTTGGACGCGATGAGCTCCGAGAGCTTGGGGTTGGCTTGGTGCAACCATCTGCGAGGAGTGATGCCGTTGGTGACATTAGTGAATTTGTCCGGCCCAAAGATCTTGACGAAGTCTTTAAAGATGGTGGTTTTGATGAGGTCTGAGTGGAGTTCGGCCACACCATTGACCTTGTGAGAACCAATGAGAGCAAGATATGCCATGCGAACCATCTTGGGCTGCGATTCCTCGATGATCGAGACCTTACCCAAGAGCTCGCGGTCGTTGGGAAAGTTGCGTTCGACAAACTGCAAAAAATGGAGGTTGATGTCAAAGATGATCTTCGATAGTCAGTCTTGTGATTCAATGACAGAGGGTTTCAGGCTTACCTGGAGGTGGCGGGGAAGGAGGTGCTGCATCAGGGGAACAGACCACTTCTCGAGCGCCTCGGGAAGGACTGTGTGGTTGGTGTAGCCGAATGTCTTCTGAACAACTGCTCGATGTTAGTCGCGTGCAAGCTCGAGCACCTCCAGAGAGCTTACTGTTCCATGCATCATCCCAGTCTAGGCCCTCAATGTCAACCAAGATTCGCTGGAGCTCAGGAATCGCCAGGGTCGGGTGAGTATCGTTAAGCTGGATGGCGACCTGATTAGGGAACTCCTTCCACGCACGCTTGCTCTTTTTGAAGCGGCGCACAATATCGTAGAGCGAAGCAGCGCACCAGAAGTACTGCTGCTTGAGACGAAGTTCCTTTCCGCGCTCAAGGTTGTCGTTGGGGTACAGAACAGCAGAGATGGTCTCAGCGCGCTGCTGATCTGCTACAGAGCTCTCGTACTCGCCAGAGTTGAATTTCTGGAAGTCGAACTCGCCGCTGGCAGCCTTGCTGCCCCACAGACGCAGGTTGTTGCATGTGCCAGTCTTGTAGCCGGGGACCGGGACATCATATGCCACAGCCTGAACGATCTCGCCGCCCTCCCAGGATGATTGCTGTTTGCCATCGTCGTCTTGCCAGCGGTTTACGTGACCGTAGAACTGGATGTCGACTGAGATGTCGTGCCTCTGGAATTCCCAGGGGTTGAAATCAAGCCAGTAGTCTGGGACCTCAACCTGATATCCGTCCACGATCTCCTGCTTGAAGATACCGTATCTGTAACGGAGACCGTAGCCCCATGCCGGAATGTTCAATGAGGCCATCGAATCAAGGAAACAGGCGGCGAGACGGCCAAGCCCACCGTTACCAAGAGCAGCGTCGTGCTCCTGCGAAATGACATCTTCCATGCGGAAGCCAAGGTCTGCGAGACCCTCTGCAATTGTGTTAGCGGATCCAATAGCTGTCATCTGCCGTGTAAACACTCACTGGCAGCAATGTCTTTCGACTCGACGTTGAGCATAGCATTATCCAAAGCGCGTCCCATCAAGAACTCAAGTGACAGGTCTGCAGGTGTCAGCCGCCGAAACGGGTTTCAAGCACAAAAGGCATCTTACAGTATACGCGCTTCTGATCAGCAAATGTTTGGCTCTGCTGTGTCTTGTTCCAGTCCAAGACCAGGCGATCCCTGAACGCCAGGGCGGTTCCACCATACGCAGCCCCCTCATCGCAGTTAAACAGTGAGCGCGCAAGTGTAGTCTCGATGTGACGGACGGCCTCCTTGTTGAACTCGTCCGGTGTGGAGAACGGCTTGGGCATCTGTTGTCTTATCAGTACCCCACACCGTATGAAGCTACCCCGCAATAAGGGTGCTCGGCGGTCCAACGTACAAACTTCCTCCATGCCTCACGCTGGGGCTCTGGAATGCTGTTCTCGACAGCCTTGATCTCGCCAGGACCGAAACCGGTCACTGTCCTCTTGTGCTTTGGGCGAGTAAAGTTCGCGGGCCCAACGGGACCCTTGAGATCAGCGAGCGGAGCGCTTGTCGAAGGACGGCGCTCGCGAGGCGAAGGGTTAGCAGTCGCCATTTTGAGAATGTCAGTTGCAGAGAAAGGCGAGTTGCTGAGGGAGTGTCGGTGTCGTACAGGAGAGGGAGGCGTTGAAGGACGAAATGTGGCAAAGGGGAGGGAGGAGGTGTATGTGGAGGAAGTGCCGGAAGCTTAGGGAAGAGGATCTAAGCTTAGCAAGCTGTGTGCTCGCGCGGTGGTGCGAGTGTTTACAATCAGGGAACAAGATAGCAACGGGTGTTTACGCCGCAGGAACGAGAGCTTGGAACACGCAGAGAGCAGGGGCGAGGCGCGATCACAGATCAATTAACATCAGGAGATACTGACGCCTTTCGTCGAACGCGGGGAAGCGATCAAGGCTGACAGCTAGCAACAGCTCGACAGCTGTTGAGCTGCGGCTTGATGCACGCGGTTGGGTGAACCGCATGGGGTATGGAGCTTAGTGGGGTAGCCAGACCTCACGCCAACCACAAAAGACAAGACTTCGAGCTCCAAGCGGCTGGCTAACTCGACTGAGAGCTGATCCAATGCGCTTGTGGCATCCTGAGGATGCGAAAGTGCGCTAAGCGTTTCATAACGATGGCGGCGGTGACTTTAACATGGCCAGAAGTCGGTGGTGTGATGGTGGGGAAGGAACGTTGACGTTGGTGGATGCTGAACACGGAGGAAAGCTCGGTGTGTGCTGTGCGGCTCTTGGCGGGGGCTTTTTGAACTGATTCGTGCGCCTCATGTCAGCCTTGCGCACATGGTCAAGTCATGAAGCGAATATGTGAGGTGCACAGGTCGCATGAGTACGATGTAAAATGTCTGATTATGCGATGCTGTGCTACAAGATGCTAAACGGTGCCATGACAACGGACTACCGGGTACAGAGGGTATCGTGCAAACAATGCAGCAAATGAGGTCAATACCTTAACCTTTGGGCCGAAATGCTCCCATAAACTCCTGAATGCTGATGCCGCTGAAATGCTGAGTGATAGAATATGCTGGAACAATGTGGGTATCGTAAGCGCTGCAAGAGAAGCAAAGCCAACGCTAAAGACGAGGAAGGCGATACAAGAATGAAAGACACCACGATTGAACCTAAGGGCTCGGCTCTGGTGTCTGCACGCCATTCTTCCACATTGCTGTGCCTGACAGATCAATGGAGAAGTTTCGACGACGGCCAGCCTTGATGGTGCCGCATTCGCTGACCAGACTTGCTGGCTTGTTTTGTTGCATGTCTCGTAGCACGCCCTGCATCATGCCCTCGGTAATGCGACAGAGACCATAGTCCATGTCGTGAAGGATCGAACGCTTGGTAGCTTCAAGCTGCTGGATTGTAAACTGGTTTCGACTCATGCCTACTGCCCAGTAATGGGCGGAACGACGACTGTCGCTGAAGAACCCATGTGCCAAAGACAAGGCAGCAAGGACAACGACCTCTGGGCTGACGGAGACATGATGACATGTGTCAGTCTCCATAAAATACTGGATGTCCCTGACATAGTTGGACGGCAGCAGGGTTTCGCGCCACGTCGTAACGAAATGGCATGACAGCCCATCAAGGATACAAGCAGCAAAGGCGACTACCTCGTCTGGCAGGCATGACCGTTCGAGAAATCCGCGGATGCCAGGCACAGAAGGTCGGATTGTGGAGACACTCAACGGTACGAGGTTGGCAAGATGGGTCGCTTGAGCTAAAGATAGTAGTCAGCATTCGTGTCCAATAATGAGTGTGGCGAGTACGGCAAGCATTGACGAGAAAATTCATCGATCGACAGGAACACCGTGGAATGTGGGTTTGAGAAGGAAAGGAGATTGAACTGCCATGACGTCGCGCCGAGCTGGGCCGTGCTAGCATGCAGGGGAACGTCGCTCAGCCGAACAAGTCCCACTTGACCCAGTCCAACAACAAACTTGTCGTCGAAGTGGAAATGTTGCATGTGTAATTGTGCGATGTTGAATTGTTGGAAACTTACCTTGTATTTCAGGAGCAACATCATGCAAGTCTGACGTAGTCGGTGTTGGCTTTTCGATGGTCGTGTGCTCCTTTGCTGGTGGAGGGGTCGGCAAGTTGGAAAGAGAACCGCAGGATGCAAAGTACAGGTCCAACTCTTCGTCGGTCATGTCGCTGGTGATCGAGAAAGCTGGTGAGAGTTCCATTTTGAAAATGAGAGTGGTCGTAGTCTTCGTGATGTTCGTGATTTGTTTCGATATTTGCGAATTCAGGGCCTCTTGTACAGCGATGGTTGGTGTGGTGTTGCTCGAACGATCATTCCAGTGTTTCGTATGTCGAGATGTAAATTGAAGGATCGAAACGTCGCGATGGCTTGAGAATAGTCGTCGAAGGGAGCAGAATAAGAGGCCTAAGAACGAGGGCATCCACAGCACTATATACTGCTGTCCCAAAAAGACGACAGTATTCGAAACGGTGAAGCGGCTGATGGTGCGCTCACTAGCTCGGTGTAGCTCCTTAACCCGTAGCGGTCTCCCTGCCGCAACACCAAGCCCTACCTGAACACCTAGCGCGCTAGGCAGTGCAGTAGGGGGCCATGCAAGCGAAAATTGAAATGTTTGGGCGGCAGACGCACCGTCAGCGTGCGGTACGCAACTGTGGATGCCCAGGAGTTTGCGAGTCGGCAGAGCCCGTCAGTGAAGTGTGGTAGACAAACTGCATTGGACCTTCCTCTCCCGGTAGCCAAAGGTGCAGCACCCCCGCATAGGAATGCTCTTGCCATGGCGCGATCTCATACACAACGACGCAATACCAATCTATCTAACTTGATGGTTCCCCAGATCTGCATTCCAACTTGCTGCTGTACGGATATCGCACAAGGTTTGATTAATTGCATGAAAGCTTCGCCTAAGGCCGCCCGTCCCGTCCGTCGGTGGCTGAAGGGTCTTCAAGATGTCGATGACAATGTCCGCCAAACGACTGCTCGTGTACGCACGCATCTGCACCACATCGACAGGAAAGACGGATGAGGAATGTTTCACATCACGAAGCAGCCGTAATGCATGTCCGTCAATATCATCACACCACGCACGCACTTACCGCACCGTCCACCCGAGCACCCCGAGCATAGCAACCAGCGAACAGCTCCGAGTCTCCAACGCACTCACCGCCAATTCACGTCAACTCGTCTGCATCCGCGCGGCGGCGCAGCGGCGTCTGTGAAGCGCGGAACGAGTGCGTATACGGGAGCTCGGGCGTGTCGTACATCCGTACGCTTCTCTTTCTCAAGCACACACCTCCACACCAAGCCGCCAATGGCTACGTACCCGCCTGCTAACCCTCAAGTTGACAATGTGCACACGCACATTCACACGCCATTCCTCAAATGCAGCATGGGTGAAGCTTCCGGGTGCTCGGCGATTCATGGGAACTCTCGCAACCTGTCGTAGGATTCATGGTGAGAGGATCGTGCTTCGCTTCAATGCTCCGAGATCCCTCAGATGCATATGAGATGCGTTGGCCCATATTGAGAGACCCATCGCGCTAGCTCAAGGCAGCACGAAAACACAACGATGGAATGAAATCGTCTGCAACGCCGTGGGAGCGGGTCGCTTGGGTGTGCGTGCTGACAGGGGCGTTCTATAATCGTGCAGTGGATCCAGGAACGGCAAATGCGCGTTGAACATGCCGTTAAACATTGATTTCGACATCCGAGATCCTGCATTGTGCTGCATGATGTATTGGAGCCTGCAGCCTCATGTCATGACTTCGCCTCTCGAACAACGTGGAAGCAAAATGTGGGAGCAGAATTGGGATGTCCTCCACGGGTGCAAACCCACATGGATTTGCATTGCATCTGCAAGTCGGCAAACAGCATGCTACCTAGGTAAGATCAAGGCACAGAAGCTCCACTCCAGTCGTTCCACCCACGTTCTCCACAATGTTTTGATCTTTCTGTTGAGCATCTCGATCACGCAGCGAGAGTCTGATGCTGGTGGGATGATCGCAAACGAAGTCGCAGCGAAGTCGCAAGGCTGTACAGCCTTGCATGCCATTGAATCTTCGAATCTTCGAATCTTCTAGCCAACATTCCACAAAGTCTTGCATGTGCCTCCGATGATTGCAAAAGTAAAACAGCTTCCAGAAATTCTATGTGTTTCAACACCTCGAGATCTGTAATGATGCGATCATCACCAAACCACTGCAAAGCCTTGTCGAGCCCTGCATATCGTCGAACCGGCTTCTTGCGGTCGAAGCTTCCAGCCAGCCCATGAATCTGTGAGCTTACAACAAGCTCATGAGAATCTCACTCCTAGCTAGCCCGCGGGCCTGCAGGCTTACAACAAGCTCATGGCAAGCCCACGATGGGCTCGACCAAATCTTTCTGACATGCGCTCTCACTTCATCACACACCGTCTGCAAACTTGCCGCCGCCGCTATTCATCATCGTTAGGCGCTTGAAGTTGGGCGCTGCAAGACATCGATTCGAGCCCAAACGTGCAAGTAAACGCGATGTGTGGGAGCTAGCGAGGAATAGCCGAAAGGCCTCACATGCGCGCATGTCTCAGGGCGGCAGTTCCTAGAGCATAGCGTAGCGTGAACCCGAACACCGTATTTCGCATCAGCATGCCATTCCCCAAGGTGATGAGCACATTAATAGCGTGAGGAAGAGCCATGGGCGTTGGAGCGGCAGCAAGAGCAAGCTGAAAACCGTCAGCCTCCACAGCTCCTCCACAGCCGCACATGCACGGGCTGGCGAACTTGTGGAACGTGGGCACGGCTGGACGCATGCTCTTGCCACTTTGCTTTTTAGATTTGTAGAACTCCAGGTGACAGAAATAATATATTCAATTGCAAAGAACGCCACTCTACAGCTACAAAAATGCTAAGAGGTATATCCTGGTTGCACGCGGAAAACAATGCAGACCAATCCGACTTCGGCTCTGCGCTGTCATGCTCACCGTAAGCAGAGGACCGCTCCCATTTCAACATATCCATGAAACATGCTCGCACGTTATCTGCTCCATCTCTCGTCTCTCTATTTTGTCGCGACCGTATAGCTCATACGTCATAACTTGTCGTACCTCGGACCCCCAACGTGCTCTTAGCGCCGCGAGTCGTCGAAGGCAGGTCGTTGTCGCACGCTTTGCGAAGCGCTTATTGGGCCTTCTTGGGAGCTCCCTGCTGGGTGCCGACGTACTTGCGAATGTCGGTCGCGTCAGCAGCCTGGCGGACGATGCCCTTGAAGGTTGTCCAGCCCTGGCGAGCAGCGGGAGGGGTGCTCTGGTTGGCGAGCTGAGCGTCAATGCGGGCGGTGACAGAGTTGATGGCCTCCTGAACGAAGCTGCTCTGAGCGTAGCGGGCGCGGAAGAAGACAGTATAGACGGTGAGCAGGATCCACGAACCCTTCTGGAAGATGATGGCAGAGCCAAGAACGCGGAAGAAAAGAGCGATCTCGAGAAGTGCGACTAGGGTCATGCTAGCATCGTAGTACTCCTTCACGAACTTGCCAATGGTCTCAGCGAAAGCCGAAGAGGTAGGCTTGGCGCCAGGCGCCGAAGCAGCAAGCTGAGGCTTGATGGTGGGGATCAAGTTGGAGCGCACGTAGGTAGCAACGTGGAAGATGGAGTAGACTGTGAAGGGCAGCAGAGCCAGAGGAATCTGGCGCATGAACAGCCAGACAAGAGCCATGACTAGATTGCTGTTAGCTCGTGCCACAAAGCTGCTGGGAGCTCCAATGGCTGCAAACGCTTACTCAGGTACTGAACATTCTCGTCGGTGGCCAGAGCCATAACACCGCCCTGCTTGCCGGCCCTCATGCGGGCGCGGTATGCCTTGTAGACAACAATGCCATATGTAACACATGCGGAAAGGAAGCCTGTGCGGTACGCAAAGGCTGCCCACTTAGAGTTGTAGTTGAAGGTGATGTAGGAAAGGGCGTATCTCAGCGACGCCAGCAGCAGAGTAACGTGGCCGGCGAACCAGGCGAACTGGAGGGTCTGCGCAAGAGCAGCTAGGCGCTGGCCTAGAGGGAGGTTGGCGGGCGGAGGAGGGGCCATTGTGAGATTTCCACTGTGTCGTGTGGGCTACGTAATGTGCAGCTTGTAGGGTCAGCGAAGCTCAGGATAAGAGTTGCTATGTACAAGGCGCAGAACCAATGGTACTCGAGCTTGTACAGGGCAGTTGAGGGTATTGCGGAGGGGTCAAGTGCAATCTGGCAAGAAGCGGAGGCTGGCGCTGTCTGTTCGGCGCTCCGGACCCGCTGCTGCTTATGACGCCCGCTCCCTGTGCGTGACCCAACGAGTGCAACTTACCGAAGTGGTTACAGAACCCGGACTCGAGTTCAACAGTCAAAAAAGGCAAGTAATATGGGCGAGGATGTTGTTGTGTGAAGAGGAATGGGAGATCAACTTTTGTAGCTTCCAGGCGGACACGTTAAACCAGGTCGTGGGCGTTTGGGGTGATGACGAAATGCCTTCGCGCTGCCACTTCCAGCTTTGGCTGGCGCGCACGAGCCTGATGGCGCCCCTCCACGCCTGCTGTACCCTGACGATCGTCGCAGGTGCAGGGCAAGGCGAACATGTGAAGCTTGGAGGGCTGAGTGACAGCTTTCGTAATGATGAGCAGTCAGTGACCACATGTTGTAAGGAGCCATTTCACTACCCACAAAAGAAATTCTCGCTACGATGGTTGTAGAATACATGAAAAGAAGTATCCTGTCGCTCCCCCACTTCGCCCCGAGAACAACTACCCCGTGTACTGAATAATAAAGAGTCGAAGGAACACAAGGGAACCGGAAGGAGCGCAATGATGTTGGTATCAATCAACAGCCGGGGATATCTGGACCAAGAGACGACACCGCTGCCTTTTCTCGCCAAAATTGCACCGCCGTGTATTACTCGTCTGTCGATAACACCCAGTGGTATCGTCAAGCGGCATCATATTAAACAAGTCTGTAAGAGGGAGGAGAGAAAGAAGAGGGGGGTATAAGCTGGGCAAGACGTCAAGACGTACTGACACCAAGGACCCAGGCTTAACGGAGGGAGAAACCCTTCCTCTTGCCCTTTTCTTCCAGCGGCCGTCCGGACTCGATGCGTGCTTTCTTCTCCTCGAGCTCTGCCCGTTGTCGGTCGAGCTGGTCCTTCATCTCCTTGTGACGGGCGTACAGCTCTTCTTCGCTCTGGCGCAATTTGCTTTCCTTCTCGTTGACCTTCTGCTGGAAGACCATCTTCATCTCCATCTCCATCTTCTGGAGCTTCTGCTCATGCAACGAGCGCTCCTCCTCCTGCTTGACCGCAGGGTTGACCTCCTTGAACACGCTCGAGTCTTGCTGGACACCCATAGCTGTGAGCTTCTCGGAACGGTAGTTCTCGTAGAGTGTGTTGTTGGTGTTCTCCTTGAGCTCCTCCATGTGGGTGCGGATGAGCATCTGTCGCAGCTTGACGAAGTCGCAGTGCTCCTCGTTGTCGACCTCGACCACACCCCAGGGCATGGCACGACCACGGACCTTGCGGCCATCAGCAGTAATGACCTCCTCGTTGGAACCGACAACGGCGAAGGGAACCTTGGCCATGATCTCCTGATTCTCGGCGATTGTCTCTTCATCGTCAAGCTCGTAGCGTGGCCCTTCGAAGATCTGGATGCCGTGGTGCTTGATGTCTGCAAGAATCTGGCCATTGTCAGTATATATCCACTCTTGTTTCCAGGCAAACACTTACCCTCTTCTTGAAGTTATCGATCTCGTCGTCAGATACTGTATCAGCCTTAGCAACGACAGGGATCAGGTTGACCTTGGTGTGCAGCTTCTTCATGACCTCGACATCAAGGGGCTTGAGCGAGTGTCCAGTGGGCTGGATGAAGTACACGACGGCGTGGATACGGTTGTCAACGATGTTCATGCGGTTGACCTTGTTCTCGGCATCCAAGTAGGCGTCGAATCGTGCCTCAATGTTCTTAACGATGGGGTCCCACGACTCGTCATTGTTGATGAAGTCACCGAAACCGGGTGTGTCGACGACGGTCAAGCGGAGGCGAACGCCGTTCTCCTCGATGTCGGCGCTGATAGACTGTATCGAAACAGTCTTAGAAATGTCGATGCTCGGGGGCTTGCGCTCCTTGGGCGGGTACAGGGAGGTGTTGAACAGGGTGTTCACGAGGGTCGACTTTCCGAGGCCGGATTCACCTGTCATCCCATTAGTGCTCCGCTGGTGGCTCCTTGACTCGCTGCGGACGTACCGACGACCATGACGTTGAAGTTGAAGCCCTTGCGCACACTCTTGCGGTGCCACTGGTTGGGCAAGTTTGCGAAACCGACATAGCCTGTGAGCTTTCTGCGCACGATGTTCAGGTCCTGCGCCATCTGTGCTGCGAGCTTGGGGTTCTTCGCTGTGATGGTCTGGGGTTGCGCTACTTGTGTGTTAGCCATGGCGAATTTGCGATCCACAACAGACGGACCGTCCGCGGTTGTCGGTGGTGATGGGGACGCACGCGAAGGAGGGGCGGGCGATACGGCGCCGTTGGATTCTGTGTTTACGATTAGCCCCTGTTTGTGGGAAGGAGGGTGGTTGTGGCCGTTAGAGATGGCAACATCAACCGGTGCCAGAGCTGCATTAGATTTGCTGCACGCTCCCTTCTGCTGCAGCATACATGTCTGAGGCCGTAGGGAGCTTGCAGCTCGAGCAGGTGTCTTTGTCGCGAGATGCGAGGGATGGGGCGTTCCTTACCCATGGCGGCGGTAGAGCTGCGGTCGCAGTGAGGACGGCGTGAAGTGAGAGGCGTCTGCTGGGCGATGCGTGATCAGCAAAATGTCTCCAATGCGTGGATGGCTGCCCGCGGTTGCTGCCAAACAATATGGAGACGCGACGCAAGCCAAAACCCGGAGAAATAAAGTGAAACAGGGAGAGGTAGGACAAGGCGGCGTACCGGTCGACGTTAGCTATGCTTTCGGGTGAAGCGATGCTCTCT
Organism: Didymella keratinophila; assembly: GCA_011058865.1. Taxonomy (NCBI): domain Eukaryota; kingdom Fungi; phylum Ascomycota; class Dothideomycetes; order Pleosporales; family Didymellaceae; genus Didymella; species Didymella keratinophila. Next base: position 187,613 of record SWKW01000012.1, on the reverse strand, counting down.
GAGCAATGGAATTGGGAGGCTGCAGGGGACTGCGAGCGAGGACAGCGTGGGTGCGTGGATGCTGCGACGTTGAAGGAGGCAGGCTTGACCAGACCCCTTTCCACCAGCGAAGCGTACCTCGCAGGGATTGGAGAACAACGCTCGACGCGCTAAGCCGAATTCCCCGCTCCGCGAGCTACGGTTGGTACAGACGAGTAGAAAAGTGGAATCGGTAGAGTGCGCGTTGTAGGTGTTGCTAGACTGCTGCAGAGTGCAATTGACAGCTTGCACGTCGAGGTGGAACGACTTTCGTGTTGTCGTGCAGCTTCGAGTGGCAGTCGCGCACCACAGAGAGCTCGAAAAGGAAGCCGTCACGTGCACGCGTTCGCGAACATGGAAATTACATCCCAGTGATCGGCGCGGTCAGGGTCGTGTTTCACATAGCATTGCACTTAGAAGGGCAGATATAGTGCGCATATCGTGTGCTGCCTCCGCGACTTGCTTTTCCTTCGTTTCTGTCCTATCGTGTCCTTCAACGTGGCTCACGGTAATGCACTATCTTAGGTTCCAATATGTATATCCAACTCCAGTCGCGTACATGATCTTGTATCCAACGACCACCTCGACACAACATTAAACAAATGCAAACGTAGGGTATTGTGCGAAAAGTCCAATCCAACGCCAATGACAATGCATCAAGAGAAACTTGAAAGCGCCTTGTTGAGCTCGGCTTTGTCGTACTTGACATACTTGCCCTTGCCCTTGTCGATCTCGCGGTACTTGTCATAGAAGCGGTTGTACAGTGGCTCGATGATGTTCTGCACTTCCTTCGACAATGCTAAGCGCACTTCGGCTTCCATGGCGTAGGTCTTGTGCTTGGCGACAAGCTCCTCGAAGATCAAGTTGAAGCTCTTGAACTTCTCCTTGATTGCGTCCTTATCTTTCGATCCAAGCCCCTTGACGATAGCTGCGGAGTCGGCCGCCCCACCACCGGAGTGCGGTCGATCCTTGGAGCGGTTTGTGTACTGCACGTCGAGCAGATGACCTGAAGGCTCTCGCCATGCTTCGAGATACATGGCTGAACTCCTCTTGCGCCACTCTTGGAGTTTACCTGCATAGCTCTCCATAAGCGGCGCAAGCTCAGAGTTGCGAATGACTCGAGTGACAATCGCGATGTTGTTCGCCAGGAAGATGCCCTGCAGGGTCTTGGTCTTCAAGAGCATTTTTGATTTGTTCATGAGATTCTGGATCAGAGTGTCGATTGTGTCAGATGCGTACGATGCAAACAGCTTAACCACATCTGGGCTAACGTCGAGAGTCGTCGATGATGCGTTTGCTGAAGGGTTGTTCCAGCCGCCATCGCCCAATGACGCCAATATGGAGGAAAGCGGTTCCAGGTAATTGGGCATCTCTTGCAGGCGCCGCATGGTCTCCGTCGTGATCGGTACGGCAGCTCCGTCCATCGGCAGAGCAACAAGCGTCTGGGTGCGTACTCTCGTGTCTTCAATTAGCTTGCTCAGCGAAGTCTTCGACGTCTCGCGAATAGGCTTAACGCAATCGTAGATTTGGTTCTTCAGCGTGCCTGTGGCCTCCTGAAGGTGTATGGATAGTGAGCGTACGAAGCCGCAGACCTCGTAGCCCAGGAAGCAATCGGTAAGTAGGTTCTTCTGGATATGTCCATTAAGCTCGCGTAATGTCCGGTTGAACTCTGCCAGCGAAGGTTGGCAAGTGGCTTCGCAGACTGGCATCCATTCACCCCGCGCGAAAACGTTGGTGATGTTGTCATACTCGGCGACAAAGATGCCCTCGATTGCTTGTATGTATGTGCCGATCCCGTTTTGGCCTTTCTTGTACAGCGCATCAGGCTGTACCTTCCTGGCCGTGGCGACCGAAGCCTGGGCCAGACTGCCTAGCGAACTTTCCAAATGAGCACCTCGAATGTCTGCGTATTTCCTCTGCGTTGGTGTCGTCGAAAGATCCGCCTGTGATGTGGAAGCAACAGCTTGGGAGATGTGGTTGTTGATGCCGCGCAGGCTCGAGAGCTTATCCCCAGGTAGAAGTGGGAATGGCTCATTCTTTGCAACAAATTCAAGGGCCTGGAGCTTCGTTCTTGAGCAATCTTCAAGTATGCTGCGGAACACGTCCTCCAGTTGCTTGTTGCCGAGCTTCAGAAGGCTGTTCAGTTGCGCGATTGCTTGTTCGTTCGATCGAAGATTCGTGCGCTTCAGGTCAGCGAGGGCCATTGTAGTACGGTCGAGAGATGCGATGTAGTCACGGAGGTCGCCCCGTCCGGGCCTGCAGCTTGTCAGCTCATTTTATCATATGTAGCCTCTTCCACGTACCCTGCCCTAATGATTCTCTCCTCGCGCTCGCTCTGATCTCTCGGTGCCCTGAGTTTCTCAATCGCCTCGGTAATCTTGTCAATGTTGCTGGTCGCGATCTGCAGTTTCTGTGTGTTGCCGTAGATAGGGCTAATCGCCTCTTGCACAGCTTTCCCACTAACATCGAGTCGATTGACAGAGGCTTGGATCTTCTTCGTGAGGGTCTTCATCTTGTCCATGTTGGCGAAGAGCACCTCGACTTCGGCGCTCTCTTCGGCCAGCGCCGGAGGTTTGCGCGGGCCCACCATCGTGGCTGGAGGGCGCCTGCCTGTGGATTTGCGGGGGAGGAGGTGTGCGAGGATGCGCCTGCCTCAGGTACGCGTGCTGGGGTCGTGGCAGATAGGAGCGGTGGCGGACGCTGACGTGACCGTGGGGGCCAAAGGCGGCTATCTATAGACGTGGCAACATATAGGGGGTACAGATTAGTGCGTAAGGAGGCTGAAAGCCGTGATTATGTAGATTATGGCTGGGGTGGGGATGCTTGCGGAGAGCTGCCGGAGGATGAAGCTATGACGAACAAGGGTCGACATAAGGCGCACGGTGCAAGGAACCATCCTTCAACCGCTCATTCTTCAAAGACACGCACTTTACCTCTCACACTTCAACATCGCGTTGCAGAGTCAGGAGTTACTTAAAAAATTCTATCTGAATTCACGTTGATGTCATAAACCCCTCCTCAAGCGGTACGCTGCTGGGTGTGGCGCCATCTAGCGAGGCTGCCGAGCTGTCAAGTTAGCGGAGGGTTTCTAGTCGCCGTCAGAGTCGTCGTCAGCCTTGGCTTGACGGACAAGACACACATGGGCACTTGCAGATAGTGATTTCCATTTACTGGAAATGCGAATGATCTGTGAGTGCGTTCGCTGTCTAAAACACGTCATGGAGGGTCACTGTAGGCTCCTTGAGTGCTGACATTTGCCAGCCTGCCCTTCTATTGTAAAGGTATACCATCGTTGCAATATCGTTGATCGCCTTCACCACATACAGCTACCAGAGGTCGCTAGAATCTTTAGCCCGCTTCGCAGGGCGATGCACCGCGTCTTTAGAGACCCTCTTCGCGCCTGGCTGGGTCTTGGAGTGAGGATATCCTCCGTAGAAGTCGTCATTGTCATCCTCTGGCTTGACAGAAGCGTCATTGTACAAGGGAGCGTAGCCACAAGCGTCGTCGTCCTCTTCAGACTTGATCGAGATGTCGTCGTCATCCTGAACGGCCTGTGTCAGGAAACCTATGTTGAAGATCACGCAGGGCGGCGGAGAAGACGGGGGGCTGATCGTTCAGCAGATCGCGAACTTGTGCATGTTCGGAGCTGGGGTCGGGTTCATTCTCGAGCAGCTCCTCCATGATCTCGGTCAACCTTGTGAGATGCTCCTCTGCTAGTTCCACGAAACGCTCGCAAAGATGTTTCCAGTGGCGATTTACCTGATCGACCATGCGTTGAGGCATCGAGTCGACCAACGAACGCACTCTTTTGAAGAGGTTGGTGTGTCGGTGCGCGTTGATGCCGCGGCCCTGCATAGAGCTGACGGCGGCGTAGGCTGACGCCATGTTCCGAGCAACAGGACTGCATAGTGTTTCCTCGATCGTATAGTCTTTGGCAGTCTTCACAGCTGATGCCTCGAGATCTCTGACGAGATTGCCGTGTTGCACTGAGATGCGCACGATGGTCCTGTGCGGAGCGTCATTCGCGGTCCGCTTGAGGTCTGGATCCACCGGAGTTCGATCGAACCTCTTCTGAAGGTCCTTGAATAGGTCTTGAACAGGCGCGTCGATTAGCGTGCAGATAATGTCGCCCATCCGGACAGCCTTCTGCTCCCGTCTCTCGACATGATCCATGGACGTCACCAAAATCTCTTTATTGAGATTCCTCCCTGCAGCTAAGCTGCGGTTCGTTGAAATGCCGCGCTCTCGAATCATGTGCGTGAAGGTCTGGTGCGCAACTACGCTGCCTGACCAGGAACTTTCCACGCCTCGCAACTTGCTCGACACGGACATGTCATAATGAAGCCATGGCTTCGGGGTGCGATCTCGAATGCTACCATGGAAGAGGCTCGTCAGCGTGCTGAACAGACCAAGGATCCGCTCCTGGAGATCTTTGCGCACGCGAGTGAAGCCTTTGTCAATTTCGTACTTCTCCTTAATGCGCTCACACCGGCCTCCAATGTCCCCAAGCTGGCAGAAGACATGTGACAAGAGGTTGTTGTAGTTAGGTCTGGCCGCCAGTGGAAGAAGTAGGCTTTGTCAAGCTGGTATGCCGGTTTCCAATATGTTGGAAGGGCCACAATCGCTTGTCAGAATCTTCCGATTCATCAGAGCTGTCGCAACGGACCAGTTCCAGGTATTTCGTGGCAGAGGCTGTGTGGACAGCGACGTCTTTGCAAGTCAGTGGTAAATGAGCTTTGATCTCATTGACCTGATGTTTGCCGTACGACCTTCTGGCCTGTTCCACGATTGCTTTCCTTTTCTTGTGTGTCGTCGAAGACGTTTTGGTGTTGAGGGTGAGGAAGGGCTCTTCATCGAGGGCGTCGATCAGACTCACCAATTCGTCAATTGGAATGGTGAGGTAGCGCTGCATTATGATCAGTGCCGTCTTTAAGGTAGGGACTCAAGCCGACTTACATCAATCTTGTTCCAGCACCAAGGCTGTGTTGGCAGACCCGTGTTGCTGGACAGCGCGACGCAGGTAATCATCAGCGCCTTCGTTGGTGGAATAGCGACAAGGGTCTGCTACAACCGGCTCGAAATCCGCTTGGCGACGGTACTCGTTGATGACCGCTTTGCGAATCTGATTTAAGTCGCCATCGCCTTCAAGCGTCAGCGAGGCGATCAAAATAAGAAGGAGGGGAGCACTTACCTGGGAGATCGAAGAACTGGACACCACTGTTCAGAAGCAAAGACCCAGTCGAGATGGTGACTGATTGGACAAGAGGCCAGATGCTTGCGGCATTCTCTCTGCCTTTTCGAAGCTCATTATCGGTGATGTTACGCTGAACGAGACTACCCCATTCATCACAGGGCCAGACATCAGTCTCGTCTCGGAAACTCTCAATCTGCTTAAGAGCTTTCTCGAAGCAGTGATCAGAGAATGCGGAGCTCTCAACACTAGGGCTGTCCAGGAATTTCTGCAACTTCTGCGCAGCCTTTGAGTCGTTCTACACATCAAGGATGATGTCGAAGAACTCTTTGGCGGTTTCTGCGCTCCGTCGAGCTTCTTTCGGTACATGGTAGTGATTTTGCGTGGGATCACGCAGTAGGTTGCGACTGGAGAGTTGAAGATCGAGAGTTTGAGCGGCCAAGTTGCGCTTTTGTATAAGTGATCTGTAGGTAAGAGGTAAAGATAGTGCCACCAAACCAGGTAAAGGTGACATGATAAAAGTGAGAGGTAAAACAGTCAGCTTTGTGTGGGTCGCACTGCAGTTGCGGTACGAAGAGGGCAAAGGGAAAGGGTCGTAAACTCAAAAGACAAAGGTATCGCGCAGGGCAACGAGCAAATCACGCGTGGTAAATAGCTTCTTACATTGTTTCTGCAGTGGCAGTAAACATTAATCTACGAAGGATACCGGTTTTCCGTTCTGCCCACGTCCCAGTGTCATACTAGTCATACAATTTCAAAAGGAAAGGAAACATGAAATATTGAATCCAGCTCCAAACTGACAAACTCGGTTACTCCCATAATTAAATCCAGCCTCTCAGGTGCCCAAGTGAATCTCAGCAATGTTTCCACATGGGACCTTTGGGCGTTCCAATTTCATACTCTCCTTCTCTATACTCCCAGTAAGACAGGTACCTCTTAGGTAGAGGGCCTTGAAGTTCTTCAGGCAGAGGTTCGTCCTCCTTGGAAGCCAAGGAGAACTTGGCCATATGCTCCTTCAACAGAGGCTTGTGAGAAGAGCTGGCCTCGGCTTTGCGCTTGCTAGTCTGCGGTATTAGAGGAGCCTGCTGAGGTCCACTAGCCTCTGTGTCTGCCGCTTTGGATGAAGTATAGGACTGAGAGGGAGGCGGAGTGGGTTTTCTATTCCAAACACTTGCCGAGACCTCCCTGAGCTCAATCGACTTCCGCTCAGGCAAGTTACGTTCAGGCAAGTCCGGGTCGGTGGAGTCGTCGTCAGGCGTGTCCCAGTCGGTCGCGTCCGAACCTCCGAATTCTGCCACGTCTTCGGGAACAGGCCAGTCCAGGGAGTCGTTCGATGGGCCAGCCTTATGGGTGCGGCGCGATTGAGCCTTGATCTTGCGTGTGGGCTCTGCGAGAGCGTTCTGTCTCAAACCCTGATCTCCGACTGCGGCGCGGCCAGTACGATCTGCTGGGGTCGATGCAAACGCTCCCTTTAGCGGTACATACAGAGGGATAATCGACGCAAGCTGTTTGATTTTGGCTCGCTCAAGGAGGTCGTTGACGTCTAGTGCAAGTCTTCTGTTGTTCTCTCGAAGTCGCTGCTCCTCGAATTGCAAACGCATGAACCCAAACGCCGGAGGAAGGGTTGACGGCTTCTTAGGATTAAGGAGTTTTGCTGTCTTGTACTTCAGAAGCTGGAGCTTTGTCTGCAGTGTTTTCCTCTGGGCGACCAGCTCCTCAAGGGTGGTGAACTGACGCATCGAATCCATTTTGGGTCGGCACGCACGTTGCTGGAGTGTGCCTTCTTGCTGCAGACGATCGTGCTCGCCTTGGATCGCGCGCCCAGTTGTTCTGAGATCGACAGGCGGTAGAGCGTACCAGAAGTCGATGGTGTTCCAAGTGATCTTGTTGACGATGTGAACCTCATTGGGATCTCTCAGAAGCGAAGGCGCAAAACTGAGTCCGATCTCGTTAGTTTTCTGAGCCTTCTGCTTTCTAAGGACACAAGGTGCGTTCTGACGGGTTGTACTTGGCGGCGGACTGCGATTTTTAAGTGGCGATGGTTCGCGAGCTTGACGTGGTGGCGGACTGCGACGTTTACGTCGAGGGTTACAAGGCGAAGGAGGCGATCGTGACGACGTACTGGTCCAGTCGTCTGGATCCGGTTTACGACGCCAAAACCTAGGTGGTGAAGGTGATCGTGGGGAATCTGGACGTGGTTGATCGATGGGAAGAGAAGGGAACGCTGCTGGGGCGACTTCGAGCGTGTTCTCCTTGCAGTTCCTGAAGGTGTTGTCCATGTGGCGCTGGACCCACATTGAATTCATCCTGAATGATCTGCGACGTGATCAGCATGAGTTCGGTATGTGGGACGAAACCTTCCTTCGGCCTTGAGCCTTTCCTCGAAATGATACACAGAATGAACAGCACTTACCGGACCATGTCGTAGGACAAAGACCATTGGACCTTTTGGAGGCAGTCACCAGGTCTTCGCTTGCCGCTCGTATCTCGTGGCTAGACTTGACCTCTGGAGGCTGCAATGAACTTGCTGTGCTTCTGCCGCTTCGCTGAACGCTCAAAAGGTACTGCTGGAAAACGCAGTGGATTCACGCCTGGTGGTGGTTAAGAGTGAATCTGAGCGGGAAACTGCAAAAGCGTAAAGAACACCATAGTCCCCGCTTGGTCTGAGTCCTATTTTCCGTATGCAAATAATTGTGTATGCGAACCCTGGCAGTGTTGAGTGGTAGACGCTGCATCTGTAGTTGGCAAGCTTGAGTCGTCGCGGCTGGTCCCTTCCTGCTCAGTGACTTCTTGGTGTGCCCTTCCCATCGACGCGAAAAAAAAAAGCCCAACCGTAGGAGTCGAAGATCGAAATATCGTAAGACAGTCAGAAGCTGTCTGGGCACATCTGCAGCGAGACCGTAGCCCTTGAGGCTGTATCAACTCCTTCATGGCAGCCAGTTTTTCTCCGTTATACAAGAGCTCGTTCTGTGGGTGGACAGGTACTGCGAATAATACCGAATGGTGTGGTAAAAGCACCGTATGAGGGCTACGTGGGCACTCATCCCGCAGAATCCTGGTGACCCTGAGACCCAAATCCTCGCTGAATAGCCTCGAGTTTGAACCACTCATGCTTCCTGCCATATCGGCGACGAACGCTGACTCCCACGCACCGATGGTCACTGCTTTCCTCGATCATCGTTAGTGAGTAACAGCCAAAACCTGTGCTGCGCGGGGATCAATACGGCTTGGTGCAGCAGAGGTTAGCGTAGTCCAGATGGGTGTGATATAGGCTGTGAGAAGTTGACGGATAATTCGAGGCAAGCGATATTTATAAGGAGAGGACCCTTGCTTATCACGTACAACCCATTTAGCTAAAGGCGTTAAGGGTTGGAGCCAATAGATCTTCCATGACGCCAACATAGACCTGAGACAAGAGTTCGAGAAGAAGGTACACGCAATGAACGATGTGGATTATGAGGTGGATCGGCGCGACTGACTGCAGCCGCGCTTGACCGATATAATGCTACTTTTACGCAACGTTTAAGGCCCGCCTTGCCACTAAATATACCATGTGTAGGAAACGCCAATAGCCATGCAGGGTATCATGTAAAGTGAGAATGCCGCCTTATGGAAGATCGCTGGACTTTGGAAGACAATCAGGCCCTTTCTAAGAGCCCTGAAAGGGAGTGTAGTCGCGACCTTGAAACCGAAGAGCATCTGAACAGTCAAGACCATCTTCCATTTCCATGTCTTCATCATCACGCGTGTCCTCGATGGAACGCTTGGATCGTGCTGCAGAAGGAGGTTGAGGCTGTAAAGTACCTTGAGGAAAACCGTTGGACATGTTGTTTGCCTGGTGTTGTTGCGCATTGAAGCTTGAGACCGAGCGCGCAGCTTGTAGGATGTCCCAGTATGCTCGCAGCATGTTCTTGATGTTGTCGTCGAAGTTGACGCAGAAGCGTTGGGCTTGGCAAACTTGCATTGCCTTGATGTAATCAAAGTCGTCGAGGATCTCCATGAGGTAGGCAGCTACCACGGCAGCGGACTTCTCGTTGCCGGACTCACAGAACACCAGTACCTTGCCGAGCACTGGTTGACCCGTCTGCTGCGCTGAAACCTGGCGAATTGTTGCGACGTGCTCGTTGATTGTTCTTGTAGCGTCGCCGAGTTTTCTGATCAACGCGTTGTAGCTCTCTGCCTCGATCGTAGCCACTGCAAGGCCGGCATCACGCGCAGCTTGCAGGGCGCCGCTCATACTGCCGTCACGGGACCGGATTGCGAAGACCATGGAGATCCCTTCACGCGCGAAAAAGGCCTTATCCTTGGACGCAACCATTGGGCCAAGGTACAGCCATGGGAGGATAATCTGTGCTTGCCGACGCCGCTCGTATGCCCACTCGATCAAAGTGTTCTTTTGAACGATATCGTCCAAAGCCATCTCCCTGAGGAAGCTTATATCAAGCCCTCCGGACCCGTTTCCGACCACGAGGCCGGGCATATCGGTAGCAAGCGTTGGAGGTGGTACGACCACTCGTGGCGGTGTAGGTAGGCGGTACGAGTACTGGTTCTCTTTGCGCATGGCCATGCCGAGCGAACTGCGCATTGGCGACTCTCCTTCGGCAGTCGTCATTGCGGTTGTGGTGGTTGGTGGCTGTCGAAGGTAGAGGTGAGCAGCCCGCGATGCGGGGGATATTTTAGTAGCGCGATGACGCGCTATCACGGGACTGACGCGCTCGCCAACGAAGCAGTGCCGTAGAATATCGAATGCCTCGGACTTCTAACTGAGCGATTGTGGTGAAAGAAGGTCGGTCTTGCCCTCTGTGGCAGCTTTTGGAAGGCGCGGTCAAGCCCTTAGGCAACCGCGACGCAATGGCCGTCTGGAGTGGGGTCCTGACAGAGTCCGAACTACGCAACGTGAGGGCACACTCCATGACGAGCCGCGACGATAATTCATCTTCAGGACGAGACCTGCACGTTGCCAAGGAGACCTACAAGAGATGTGAGCTCTTGCATGCGTGATGTTGAACCCCTTCACCGTTCGTTGGGCAACTAGCCGCATGTGGAATCGTTGATAAGCACTCCTTGCTGCGTCTTCGCCATGTGCAGCTCTTCTCGAAGATCAGGTCACTTACCAACGCAACGTCAATCTATCCTGCTCGGATCCCTCGCGTCGTACATGGCCATGCAGGGCATTGTCGCACGTGGAGACGTGTTTGCCTCGAACTATTGATGCTGTACTCCAACTCTATCCCACCTGCCCTCCTTGGCGAACCGTCTTCTACCAACCACCCTTCTGCGGAAGTTTATCGACCAACCTTCTCACCCACCTCAACGGTGAGGACTTGTACACACGTGAACACCATCGTGATAGCGGCGCCGGTTTGCGAGGCCTCTTCCAGCCATGCGGAACATCGCTGAGAGCGTCTTCCTGGCATACTTCACATCAGCGTGGCAGACCTGCTGTACGAGAAGTCATCACACCGCAAGTAAGACTATCGGCAGACATCATCCGCGATAGTGTGTATCACCACAAGCTTAGGGTGAAATGCAACCAATTGGACACGGCAAGACCAGGCAAACCGCGGGTCGACAACCCTTTGTTCCGCTGTGATGGAAAGGAGTCGCTGTGGAGCGTGCGGATCCCAAGGATGCAGATCCACAGGTTCACCGGGTGATTACAGTGGCAGTACGAATCCTCAGGATGCATTACCAACACAAGGCTGATGTTTCCTGGCCTACAGGAACGTTGCGACTCGACCGACGGTCCTCTCAGCCGACGCGCTGTGTTGCAATTACGTGATGTTGTACGATTGTTCAGCCGCCGCGTTCCCCAGTCACAAAGCTAACGACGACGATCCAAACACTGCAGCACAGGACTTCATTGCGGTGAAGACCTCCACGGCTCCTTCGTGCTTCCACAAAAGAAATCCCGAGAGCAGATGCGACTATTTTTACACAGCCTGCCGAACACGAGCTGTCGCGCGCAATCAGTTGCGGGAACCCGGCAGGGCCGGCAGGGGAGATTTTTGATGGGTCCAAACGGAGGCTGGCGGCATTTTCAAACCCTCGTATCGTGAGGCTTGTGGCCTCTGGCCCCGCCTCGGAAATTGTGAAATCCCATGCTGCTGAAGCAAGGCCCCAGAAGTGACCTGCACGCAGGACAAGCCACGAGCCTGATACGGTCTGGTGCACCGGTTTAAAAAGCTTATCACTTTCCTGCTTGGCCAAGCGCCTCCTCTGCCAATACGACGTTGCAGCTTTAACCCCAGTTTTTATCAATCCTGGTCCGTGAACTGGCGTCGAGAGTCGTGTACAGTTAGGACAGGTGATCCTGCTCCTATCATCTCTGCAAGATGACACCGCCCACGGCAAAGCAAGATAAAAGAGTGATGGCCGCCTGGGTTGGAAACTTCAGCAGCGATCCCAACCTCCTGCCGACACTCGCTTACACCCACACTCGCTACTCACAACAACCTTGGAACCTCTTCTACACCTAATTCTAGAACTCTTGGCTTCACATATACCTACACTATGCACTTCTCGACCATTACAGCCCTGTCGGCTGCGACACTCGTGTCGGGCGCCGCCTTGAAGAGACAACATCTTGAAGATGCGTCCAACTCTATACCGTCGACGCAGCTCCTGCCTGCGCTGCCTCTTGAGGAATTTGCAAAGACCGCCGGACACATGTTGACCCTCGAGGAAGCTCTTGCCGGATTGAACATAACCGACAAGATGCACGAGATCGGCGACAAGATCGGAGATGGCCTTAGAGATGGTCTCAATGACCTCGAGGGGCTTCTCAATCCCAACACGGCCAACACGGCTTCGACGAACGAGGAGGAAGCCAAGTTCAGCACAATGAGCGTTAATGCGGCTGCCGCAACATGCTCCAGTGTCCGTATCCGTACAGAATGGGACTCCACATCAACTGCGGAGCGCCAGAACTTCGTCGATTCATTGAAGTGCTTGATGGCTAAGCCTCCGTCTGGCCAGTTCTCAGCCTCCAAGTCCCGCTACGAGGACTTCACCGCTTTGCACCAGACTCTCACGCCTAGAGTCCATAGCAACTCCAAGTTCTTGCTCTGGCACAGGTACCTTCTGTGGACATGGGAGCAAGAGCTTCGTGATACCTGCGGCCTCACCGGAACCCTGCCGTGGTTCGATGAGACCAAGTACGCTGGCAAGTTCGGGCAGTCTTCAATCTTTTCAAGCCAGTGGTTTGGTGGCATTGGTCTCGGCGGCGCTTGCGTGACTGATGGCGTAGGTACCCCACATTTCACTGCACTATGAGCTAGAAAACTGACTTCTAATGTAGCAATTCGCCAACCTCGCCATTAACGTCGGTCCTGGTTCAGGCAACCAGCCTCACTGCCTCGCCCGCAACGGTGACGCTGCTAAGACCATCAACACCGGTCAGTCGATGGTTGATGCCTGCAACTCGCGCGAGACTTTTGCCGATATGGCTGGCTGCGCTGAGGGTGGTGCTCACGCCTGGGGTCATAACGGTGTTGGTGCTGTCATGCAGGATGTCTACGCCTCGCCTGCCGACCCTGTAAGTCTTCAAACGCTCATCTCCCAACGCTTGTCTAACACCATCAAGGTCTTTTGGCTCCACCACGGTTTCATTGACCGTAACTTCCGCATCTGGCAGAATCAGAACTCTGGTGTCCGCACCACCACCATCGATGGCACTGACATTGATGGCAACGCGCTGACGCTCGACACCACCATCAACGTTTACAGCTTCAAGCCCGATGTCAAAATCAGGGATATCCTTGACACCACGGGCCAGACCCTGTGCTACAAGTACAATTACTAGATCGCGCGTGCTTGCTTTTCCGCGTCGTAGATACCCTTACCTGTTCATAGCCGTTTTGATGTGGCAATCAACTTTACCGTTCGACAGCCATTTGCTGCCTGCTCATTTCGTGACGCGAATTGTTGATGGCGACACTTGTCGTGTAGCCTCGCATGTCGAAGTAAGGTTGTTCCAAGCGTGATAGTCAGCGAGCTGACGCGCAGAAGAGGTGGGGCTGCGTGCAGGTCGAGTTTCTAACCACCGGTCTGCCAAGCTCTCTCGGACCGCAAGCGCGTCCCCAACGCTCGTTCGATCGCGTCGACCATGCGGCTACTTGAAGATGACATCGAAAATGGAGTTGAGTTGCCGGTCAGTGGCACGGTGCAAGCTCCACGACCCGGACAGCTTGCGGCGGTCGACTCTTCCGAGTCCTCCCACAGGTCTTCCGCATTCACGCACTTCACATCAGCAAAGGAACCATGCGCACGTAACTCGCGACATCAAAAGTCGTCGGTTCTTGCGTGATTGCTGGGTTCAGAGATGCATACGCTTCACACTTAGCTGCAGATCCCCTCATGTCTGACTTGCCAACGCTCGTCTTCACGCCTGGCGCCTGGCATCGGCCAACATGCTACACGAAGGTCATGAACGCCCTGCAGGGGGGGGGGGGGGGACATCGATTCCCCACCCTCCCCCCCCCCCCCCCAAACGGGGCCCCCAATGCCGCACTCCA